>FIZV01042897.1:0-12793 GCA_900050545.1 Trionymus perrisii | reverse complement strand
TTTTGAAAGGGCTGTTTCTGTAATAAAGTCTTCAATTGATTCGCGTTTTTTTTTTTTTTTTTTTTTTTAATGAGCTAGGGTTTTATTTTTTTTACGGATTCTTCCACTCTCTTTTTAAATAATATCCTTGTTTCTGTATCTTTGGCCCCAATTGAAAAATATTACTAACAAAAGTTGTAGGTTGGGATGCTTGGATTACTTTTGGTTATTACTTAGATTTCGATCGGATTCCTTCCGCCCCCTCAAATGTGCAAAATATGATGTGATTGGTGTGCATAAAAATCACCCGACGTTTTTCTACGTATTATGCAATATTGGAAGGGAAGCAGGGGTAATAATCAAAATTATTACAAGGATCTTAATCTGAACCTAAAATTTTCGACAATTTTTTTCAAGAAAATCATTTTTTAAATATTTTTTTTCTTTTCTAGAAGATGTTTTTTCTTAATATTTTCATAGGATAATTTTTTAGAATTTATTTTTCTAGAACAATTTTCTCCTCAAAGGATTTCTCTATAGATATCAGAGTGACCCTTATTTTGTACTTTCGAATTTTTTCTTCCGAAGGTGTTTACGAGTATGTGCTATCTATTTTTTATTTTCAACCAACTGAATTTTAAGTAACCCCAGTCACCTTTTTTTTTTCTTTTTTCTTCTTTTTTTTTAGAAAATGACTACCTATAACCCTATAACTCAACAAATTGTTCCTTTCCTTGAGAAATGAATTCTCAATTTTTCATTTCCTCGACATAATTTCAAGTGGATTGTTCAAATAACATCACTCGTCCTTCCTTCATTTTGTAGAAAAATGAAAAAAATACTTGTCAAATTCTTGTCTTTTTTTGGTTATAACCGATCAAAATCGTTCCTTTGCTTGAGAATAAAATCCCGAATTTTTATTTTATCAATTTGATTTTCAGCGCTACCCCGGAGCGCCCTAAATTTAAAAATATACGAAAAAAATGAACAATTTTTTTTGACCGAGGATTCAAAGTTGTTATTTTTTACTAAGAAATAATTCCAAATTTTTTACTTTTCCCCAACTGAATTTTAAGCGGTCACTAGCGCCTTATTTTGAACATCAGTCAATTTTTTCAATTTCCAAAAAAAAAAACGGTTACCAAGAGATGCTTAAGATTCAGTTAGGGGAAAAATAAAAACTAGAAAATTATTTTCTCATACGAGTCCAAAATAAGGACCACCCTAAGGGGAATGCCATCCAAGGAAGCGGTAATTTCTCGAAAAAAAGGAGCCTTAAAAAAATGAAATTCCTGTTCATTGTTTTATTGAATTATCTGGCCAAATCGAATCGCCTGCTTACGAAACCATTTTCTCCTTCTTGAATGTACTGCAAGCCAAAGTTGAGTGGAACTGACTGCAAACCGTACAATTCGAGTTTGGGATTATTTTCATCGGTATTAGGCAAAATTGGAGGGGAGGGAGGGGTCTTATTGAAATGTTTGTGATGACCGAAATTATTCCAAGAATCTCAATCTACAGCTTTTGTTTGAAAATTTTTTGTATTATTGGGGCCTTAGGCACAGAAATAGAATGACTTTTTTTAGTATGAGGGGGTCGTTACCTCAGGAAAGGTAGTATTCAAAAATTTTACCCCAGCTCATTGTTTTGAAAATACGTCCTTCATTATGAATCGATTATGAAATCGCCTTTTAACTCTCATCGTACGACGGACTTTCTTTTCATTTTCGAACCTACTACCGAGTAAATTTTGAAAAATTGAAAAGTACTTCACGGTAAGAAGTAGAGAAAACTTGTTCAGTTCATAAAATCATTTGTGTTTCTTTTTAAGGTTTTTTTCACCACACTTGAAGTTTTGAATTTGGCCTTTTCGAGAATCTCGCCACAATTTTTCAGGGATCCATTTTAAAATTATTTTTTTAAATTTCGTATTTAAAATGAATAAATGGTGATATTTTTAAAATAGTGTGCAATATCAAACAATATTGTAAGAACTTGATAATTTAAGAATTTTTTTAAAAATGTGTTTTTGTGAAAAAATAAACAAAAATTTCAATAAATTTTGTTGTAAAAAAATTTAAAAATTTAGTGTTTCAACAAAATTGATATGTATTCATCATAAAATCTTGAACGTGTGTGGGGGGGTGTTACTCAAGTTACTGAATTTGGGATGATGAAAAATGGGCTATAACGAGGCCAATAAAAAATTTGAAATTGTCTACCTTTATAGTTTCTGGAAAAATTGATCCTCGCAGATTTTAATCACCTATTGCTTATTCGGCGAAAAAATTCGAAAACTGCGTCACGGTCAATTGCACGTGTAAAATATAACCACGAAAAAATATGTGCATCCATATGTACAAAGATGAATGATCAATAACGGGTAATAATCACAAATTAACCCGTATACTAAGTAGTTTCTTTTGTTTATTGGACGAGCTTGAGAAGAAAATTTACATTTGAATGCGGCGTGAATTTTAACGAAAAATTTATAAAAAAAAAGTGCCTACGTGCACCTAATTGAATATATTTGGTGTATGGACAGGAAGATCTGTCGTTTTAACGAGTCACGAGGAATAATGCAGTGGAAAAATTTCGACCAGAAAATCAAAAATGTTGAAAATTAACTATTAAGCTTTTAATGCAATAAATATTATAAAGAATCAAAATTATAGTTCCTGGTTTGAAATGTACTTTACAAGTACATTGCTTCGTGTTTCCTTTTTTCTTCATTATTATTCGTTGTAAATTGTGCACCGTTATCGTACTCGTATATGCAATTACGTAGTGATTTATGCTCCGATTGATCCCGCAGATGGTTGATATAGTGCGTTCCGAGATGGAAAGTTCGTGGAGTGGAAAGGGGTTTGAAAAATGCTCTATCCTGTTTTAGTTTTTGCTCTGTTTGTTGTAGGTTTTTATTTTGATAGTGAATGTAGACTTTTGCCTTCGCTAAAATACTACTGCAACTAAAGCATTAGTTCCCACTCGTTCGTTATTAAAGTGTAGGAGGTCTTCTCTATAGTCGACTTTGTATGTATTTTTATTACGTACCACGCAACGGGAATCCTACGGCGACTTCTAAAAGTTTACATTATTATTTATTATGCAAAGGTAAGGGGGAAAAGGTGGGTTCTATAGGCGCAGGCAAAAATACGCCAAATGGAAAAAAAAAAGTTCGTGATAACAATTTAAAAATAATAATATGTACTTACTCGGTAATGGAAAAAAGCGAAGTTGAAAAATTTTTTTGCTAAAAACGAAATTCGACGGTTTTCGAAAAAATTATTACATGTTTTTTCAACTTGTGCCTTGTGGGCCTTTTTTACGACGAAAAGGAAATCTGAAGGAGGCCAATTCGACGAAAAGCTTTTTTTGCTCAAGATGAAAACCTCTTCGGATTACTAATTTTGCGTTTGGAATTCGTGCTAGGTTTTTCGCTCTAAATTTCACCTTAGTAGGTAACTCACTTAGGTATCTTTATAGAGGGATTAAATACATACGAATGCAGAACGAATGATTGCAGCGAAAATACATCGTTAGAAGATGTGTTTTATCAAATCGTTCTCGTACGAGTAATTCGTTATTCTACGAAAATGAAATGTTTACATGGTACATGTAGACGTACATTGCCATTCGTTTTGTGTAAATCAAAAACAAAATTTCTGTTTCATCATCCTCGTTTTTGATGCTCTAATGGACGATGACGATACATAGTCCGACGTGGTCCTACCTCTTCACACTAGCTGCCAAATCAAATTGTAATTTGTTGTATTTTTTTTTCACTCTTGTAACGAAAATGTTATCAGTTCGAGATTTCAGCGAGTTCGTGTTTTATTTTACGAATTTCTAAGCGGCTGGTTAAATAATTGGCGAAACGATTTTATTATTAAAGCTGCTCAAACATTAGTTTGAAAAGTTGTTTCATAATTTGAAAAAAAAATTTTAAATGAAAATATTTCTTTTTGCAAAAAGTGTTTAAGAATAAAGAAAAAAAAATAAAGAAAAATTATGCTTTAAACTGTATTTCAAAAAATCTAATATATTAAAGTGAAAAAAAAACACGAATAAAAAAATTATCTTGAAGGAAATTTCCTTAAAAAAAATTTAAAAACTAAAAATTCTTCTTGAAAAAAAAAGGGAAAAACAGATAAAAAATTCTTTAGAAAAGAAATATTGCAAAGTGTCCAATAATCCTGCTGAATTTATGAAATTTGATCATTTTTATACCTTGATCAAATTTTGAAAGTGAATCAATGTTTGTAAAAATTAAAAATTTTGTGATTTTCTAATTTTTTCATGTTTTTTTTTAGAATTTTAAAATTGAATAAATTTTCAAAATTTGGTAAAAATTCAAAATTTTCAAAATTCCAGGAATGGCAGTAATTTCTAAATTTTAATGAATTTTTGAAGCTGACTCAATTTTTAAAACTTCACAATTTCATTTAAAAAATGGAATTTCGGCATTTAAAAATTTTGTTTGAATTTTGAAGTTGGCTTATTTTTCAGTGACGATTTTCTGTGTTTTCACGTGCCGTGTACTGCCGCTAGGCCAGAGGCACTGGATTAGATAGGGAAGAGATTACATTTTTTGGAAAAGATTGGTATGTTTAAGAAACTGGATGAGGGAGATTATTTTGGGGCGATCGTCAGAGAGAATTTCAGGAAGGGTGAAAGTAAATATTCAATTTGATAATTTTTAAGCTTGAATAAATTCTAATATTTTTGTTTTGAAAAAGTAATGTTGGAAGTCCTGCGAAAATTCTGCTTTTTGGCTTTGAGATTTTGTCTAGAAACTCGAGTGTTGAAAAAATACTGTCAAAAATAAGTCAAGAAAACGTCTTCTCCTTCAGAAAAAAACATTGAAAAAATCTCATTTAAAATTGAAAAAAAAAAAATCTTCCAAAAAAATGTTCGAGTAAGAAAAGAAGAACATGCCACTTCATCTTTTTTCTTTTTTTCATCAAAATCAAAATTAGTCATTATTATTTTCTAATTGATCTACGTACATGGTTTTCCTCATTATTGTCCTTAAAATTAAAGTAAAATTATTCCTATCCCAGCAAGCTACTTCTGTTCAATATTGAATTAAAAAAAAAAAAAAACATTAAAGAACATAAAAACATAAAAGAACGTACCTAAATAAAAAAAAAACAAAAAAAAAAAAACGAAAGAACATAAAAGAACGTAACAATTACCGAACTTTTTTCTTCATTTTGCGCAGGAAACGGTACCATAGACTTTCCGGAATTTTTAACGATGATGGCTAGAAAAATGAAAGACACAGATAGTGAAGAAGAAATCAGGGAGGCTTTCCGAGTTTTCGACAAAGACGGTAACGGTTTCATCAGCGCAGCCGAGTTGCGACACGTGATGACAAATCTGGGAGAGAAATTAACAGACGAAGAAGTCGATGAAATGATTAGAGAAGCAGATATAGACGGCGATGGCCAGGTTAATTATGAAGGTAGGTGATCGAATGACTCGAAATTAACGACGTTCGGCTTGATTAAAGCTTTAATTTTTTTTCTTACTTTACTATACGTGTAAATTGACAGTACGCCGTTCAGGTTTTTTTTTTACTCTTCTCCGAGATGGCGTTAAGCTATATTATGGTGTATTAGCATATTTTTTGGCTTGTTTTTTTCTCGATACTTTTTCCTCTAACTTTCACCGTTTTTTGTCCTTTTTTTTTTGTTTTTTTGTTTTTTGTTTTTTTTTTATCATACGAAAGATTTTTGTTTTTACGTCGAAAAGTTGGTTTTTTGAGAAGAAAAGATGTCTCTAGAGTGTTTTTTATGTAGAATTTTTTCACATTATTAAGTATACGAATTTACGTGAGGTGTTTTTTATATTAGATTGCAATGTATGTAGTAGGTGGTCAATTTGATGTAGTCGCGAGCAAAGATAATGTACGAGGAAGGTGACGATGGTGTGGGTTTTAGATTAGACGAAGAAGAATTTTCATTCGAATGATTCGATCGGAAATACCATCGATGCGGTTCGAGATAGAAATGTGCAAAATTACAACTCCGAAGACGTCGACAACGAAAAGTGTGCGAAGAATACAAATTCCTCGTCGCGTGTAACTTTTCTTTGTCGCGTTTTTCCCATTTCTATTTATTTTTTTTTTTTTTTAGTAAACATTACGACGTCTCGAGTATAAGGGATTTTTCTGGTAAATTTGAAAATACACCGATGTGCGTTCGAATCGACGATGCGCGAAGTAAATCGAATAAAATACGTTACGTAGAACGAGTTATTTGAAAAGACGAAGTAGCAGTAGTGGAACTTTTTTTTGAAAGATATGTCAATTTGTTTTGGTTCATTAATAATGTTAGTACAGAAATCTTTTTCGCGTGCTGGCTTTTTTTTCATCTCTTCTAGTCGTGTATTTTTTCTTTTTTTTTTTTCTGTTTCGTCGATTTTTCACCATGCACGCTCTCGCTGGTGGGAATTCACAGAGGAGGAGGTGTACGTTTTCCCGAGAGTTTTACCAAACAGAAGGAAAGAGTAAGAAATGGAGAGAGTGGGGGATTTCTGTGCAAACTCGGATGTATATGTGTTATATTCGGTTAGCCATTCTTGGTTATTGGTGGAAATATGTAGTTGGGCGGATTATTGGTCTGGAAAATTCGGACCGGAATGAATTTTCGAGTTGTGTTATTTCGCTAGCTCGCTCTCGCATGCTGTTTCGAGTCGACTTTTGATGAAATTATCAACAATAGTTCGGTGGATGTGAATAATTTTGAAACCATGTACATACTATATTCTTCTTGATATATTCTGTACTATTTCACTACCACGTCTACCCTTATGTCCTCGTATATGTACAATAAATTTGTGGCGTATGTTTACATATTGTACGTATGTCGTATATACATATATATTTTAACCCAGTCTTGGTATGATATGTGTGGATATGAAAATTTATGCAGAGTTGAGTTCTATCTTTTTTGCCCTGCTCGTGTGTACTGTGTACTTACTCGGTTGTATTTTCGAAGTATTGTACAATGTAATAAATGTAGATCCGTCGTTAGGGGCGGATAGAGTAGACTGAGGATTTAAGTGAACGCATACCACACACTAGAAGTTCATAGATGACAAGGAAACCACGTTGGAGCGGTTGCGATTACGAATTGAAAGTTTTTCATATGGGTAAATATTGGAAGTTGGATTCGCCATAGTGTGGGAAAATTTTCAAACTGATCTTAGAAACCAATGGGTGGTCTAGGTAGTAGGTATTTGTTCACAAGTTGGTTAAATTGAACGCTAACCCTTTCTACATTTGAATTTTCATTTGGTGGCGATGGGATTTCTATTCTAGTGTTTTTTTGGCGGAAACTTGAAAATTCTGTAGGTTAGGTATGAATCGTGCGAAAAAATGTTAATCGAGTATGTTTCGAGTTGACATTTTTGAGGTGGCAAGTTTTGAAGTTGGCTTGGAAAATTTTTTTTAATGAGTAGGTAGGTAATTTACAAAATTATAAAATTTCGTTGTTGCTGTTGTTGTTGTTGTTGTTGTTGTTGTTTTTTTTGTTTGAAAAAAAATTTTGTCAAGTATATGTTTGAAATGAATTGGTACAATTTTGAAAAAAAAAATGTTGAAGAAATTTAAAAATTTTGTTTAAACGCCAATTTTTTATGATTATGTTGTCTAAATTTTATCGCAATACACTTCTTTTGAGATATATACCCATATTTTCCGTTTCAAGTTTCGAAAAATTGTTGAAATTTTGTAGAAATGCTGAAGTTTTGAAAATACCAAATATTAGAATTCAATTTTTTCAAAAAAATCTTCAAGAATTTTTCAAATTTTGTTGTTACACTACCATTTTTAAAAAGCCTTGTCGGAATGACAATTTAAAAAAAAAAAAAAAATGAGGAAAAAAATGGTTGAAATTTTGTAAAACTCCTCTCTTTACGACCTAGATTTTCATTTCCTTTGTTATTTTATCAAAAGATTTTTTTCTTTCGCACCTTATATTTTTGGTGTGCGTAGGAAATGCGCATGTCCTTTTTTCATTTCATTTTTTTTTCTTTTGTAATTTTTGTTGAAACTTTTTTTTTCAAATTTCTTTTAGTTTTTTTATTTTACTAGTTGTCAATTGTTATCAATTATCATGATTTTTTTCTAATTTTATCAAATCGGAAAAGATGATTTTTTTTTTAATTTCAGTTTTTCGACATGAATTTTTTGGAAAATCTATTTTTTTTTTTTCATTTTTGTGAATCGAGTGAAGGCCTTACAACACTATAAAAAGGTAATCAAATTTTAGAAAGTCTAACCATGAGAACATAGAAATGATTAAAAAGTCCTTAAAGATCAAATTTTCCAAAAATTTTTGCTTAATTTTTTTTTAAATTGATTTAAAAAATTGGAAAATAAGAAATATATGTACCTATCATTTTGGAATTCTATTTTTTTAGGAAATAATTTTGAAATTTGTTTGTATCATCACTTTTTCAGCATCTTGCTTCAACCTTAATTTTCCAAAAAAAAAAAAAAAAAATATATGGCAAAACAGATTTTTTTTGAGATTTTTGCTCAAACAATTTATTATTTGTTTATAGGAAGGGTGTTATTTTGAAAGTAGAGCAGAAAATGTCTATTCTGTGCTGCAAATTTAGGTGGTAAAAGTATCAAAGAAAAGAAATGAAAAAATGTTGACAATAATTAAACTACCTAGTTTGAAGAAGTCTCGAGAGTATTTTGAAAAGTTGTTCTCGGCGGAATTCATATTTTTTCGCACGTTTTTTTTATACGTACGTTGGTACATTTTTATCCGCCCCTGTTCCATAAAATATACCTATGATTTTCACAAAAAATCAAATCTTTTAATAGTTTTTATGTTTCCTTCACAGTACGAATTTCTACTTTATAGCAATGATGTGTAGCAGTTGGTATTTTTGCAGCATTAGAAAGAAGAAAATGATTTGAACCTCTATAGTGTTTTTCTTCCCCTGTACTTATTTACAAATTAGTTTTTGAACTGGTCTAAATAGTAGGTATAGGTAGTTAGGTACCTACCTATTTTTTTCTACTATTCTTCATTAGGAATTTTTTTTGTAGTTTACTAAAGTACCGTACCTAGGATTGTAGGACCGACGTAGTGTGAGGAAAAGAAGAGGCGAAGGCAAAGTTATAATTTGATTTTATTGATTTTGTTTATTTTTTATTTATTCTTTTTCTTTTGTTTTTTTGTTTAGTGGTTGATTAGAAATATAGGTATACTTACGTATTTACTTTACTATATTCACCAACTGAAAATAGCTATCAGCCACCAAGTATTATTGTATAATATTAGTACTTTTGTTTTTTTGTTTTTTTTTCGTCCTTTAAGATTTGCGTGTTCAATATGTTAGTCATAGGGTATGGTATTCGGAGTACCTTATACTATAACGAGTAATTTACACAAACCATTGCCGCATAATTCGCTTTTATTTTTTGGAAAAAAAAAATGCAATTGTATGAAATTTGTTCTTAAAAGTACCACGCAGTTTGGTACGCGGTGCACCGTTGAATTTTTTCCATGATTTGTTCTCTTCTTACTTTCGTATCTCTTTTTTTGGTAACGTTGACTTCGTATCATATCGGTGAATCGATATTTCGATATTTTCGAAGCGGAATAATAGTAGTAAATAACATGTGCGAATTTCCACATTGAAGTCTTGAATCGACGAAGTTGGTTAGTTGGCTCTTTATTCGACTTTTGCTTAATTTAAATTAATGCCAAAAATACTTTACGGGTTGTTTGTTTACATGAGGTACGAATTTTCAAACGCAATTATTTATCTTTTTGTTTATTGAACTTCAGTAAGGTCTTCTGTTCTTGTTGTTCCTCCTCATCTCGTGCGCTGTTTTAGAGTTTCGGAAGTATTTCCGTTTAATTTCGATCAAATTTTTTAAAATCATTTCGTTTTGGTAATTTAGAGTACGCTTGTTGGTATCTCACGATCCTCTCGATGTGCATGAAAGTATTTTGTTTTGTATTCTTTGTGTTCTTCTTTCTAGTTTTCATGTACCTGTAAAGAGGAAGGTTTATTTTGAAATCTCATTAATCATAAAACGAAATAGGATTGTTGTACGTCTTCGATTCAGATCTCGTGTGTAATTCGTTGATTTTGTTGTACAGACATTTTTCCAAGATCTTCTTCAATTGTTCATAAAAATTTCCTGGAACAGGAATGCCTCGTAGGAATCGTTCACGATATTTAAAAAAATTTGATATTTGATGTGGTAGGTACAAATCAGCTGAATTCGCTGATTCAGCTACGAGGCACATTTGCAAAATTAATTTAGTGAAAATTCGCTGAATTTTAGTGGATATTCACTGATTCAGATTGAGAGTTTGTACGTTTCTTGAAAAAAAAAAAATCACGTTAAGAAAACATTTTTGTGATCAAACTGGTCTCGATATATGCATTTTCCCCATTTATGGTGATTTTTTACCTTTAACCTTCTTTTTTTCATTTTTCATTTTTTTTTTCACATTTTGGGAGTTTTTAAAAAATTTTGTAAGGTACGACATGATGAGCAAATTGTGTCGAGATCATTCCAAAAAAAAAATGTTCACGAAATAGTTCTGACTTCTTTTTTTTTTTTTTTTCAAGATACGTAATATTTTGTAGGCACCACTTAATGGCAATTCACTTCTTTGTGCTCCTTTCATCTCAAGGAACATGATACTTTATTTTTCAAGTTTTAGTGGTTTTTGGATTTTTTCTATTTTTGGGAAATTTGGCTACCGGCTACCTTTTAAAATTTACTTACAATACGGTTGCAAATGGGAGTTTTATGCGATTGAAAGCGATTTATGATTGATTTCTCAAGAGTAATCTCAAAAAATGAGCTAGGTTTGAATTTTTTGTTCCCTCCTTTTCCTAGAGTCCACTTTTTCCAAAAATCTCCTCATCTCTGTATTTAGGCCTTGACTGAAAAAATTTTCGAACAGAAGTTGTAGAATGAGATCCATAGATTAATTTTGTTTCGTACGAAAATTTCGATTGGACTTTTCCCTCCCCTCCAATTTTGCATATTACGTGATTTCCTAACTTGTTATGTAAAATTTAAGGGGAGGGAGAAGTTCAATTGAAATTTTCGTAATGGTCAAAACTATTCTCAGGATCTCAATTTACAACATTTGTTTGAAAAAAAAATTTAATTGGGCTTTTAGATTCAAAGATAGGGAGATTTTTCTGGAGTGGGGGTGGGCTAAGGTGAATCGTCCTTGAGTTTTTTTTGAAATGTTAGAGGGGCAATCCGAAAAAATTTGGAATAGTGTCAAAAAATCGTAAAAAATGATTAAATTTTCAAAAAAAAAAGCAAAAAACGCATGAATTTTTGCTTATAATAATTTCACTAAAAATTTTCTTTTAATTTTGTATAAAATTATAAAATTTGGAAGCTCGTCAGTATAGGTGAGGGATTCAAAATCAGAGACCTAAAAAATTTTCTACTGGTTTTTTGACGCAACTGTACACCTTTTTTGGAATACCCCTTTCATACTTTCCAAAAAGTTGAAGACAATCCACACTCGAGTGGACCCTCAAGGGAACCCCGCTCATAAAAAAAGCGTTTTAGATTACAAATTGTCCAATCGCTCTTGACCTTTCAATCGTACAGATGACTTTTTTTCTTTGGGACTTTACCATTAGAAGAAACGTGAGAATTTTTAAAATATTTTCTCATAATAAGGAGCAACTTTGGAGAATGGAAGCAACAAAAAAAAAAAAAAAATCAAAAGAAAAATCTACGTCTCTGTAGCTGCTAAAACAACGTAAGAAATATTTTCCTAAAATTTCGAATCAAGTTCCCCATTACTCGACATTTTTTCTATTATTTAATTGAAATTTTTACATTCTCGAAAGACATAAGCTATGTTAAGTATTTTTCACGATTATTACTCGAGCACCTAACGTCGCATCGTCACGATAGTATCACCAGACCAATAGCGGTACCTTCTGAAAAACTCGGAGAAAACGTTTTCTTCACATGTATAGCTCTAGTTACACATTCGAGACTCGAGAGATGAGCACATATCGCCAATTTACGAGCTTCGCTGGCTCGCAATTAGAAAAATTAAAAAGAAATTAGGGTGGTTGGGCTCGTTAGCGGAAGAAGAAGCTGTCACGTTATCTTACATTTTTTTCGTACCGCTTCGTCGAAATTTTCTAACCGGCCACTGTGATTGCTGACTGGCTTTGTTGTTGTTTTATATACGATATTTTTTACTTTTTTCAATTATCTTAAACATAGGATATAGAGTTGGCTTTTAGCTTTTCCCTTTTTTTAATTATGGTTAATGCTGTGTAGAAATTTGAGCACGTTTTTTGCTGTCTTGAGCTTTTGGAAAGTGCCGCGGCGCCGCGCCACACCGCGCAGCCAAGTTCTTGTTTTATACTATTAGAAGGTTGTATACTATTTATTATACCTATCTAATGTTATATATCTTTCCACCCGGCCACCCTGCCCTCATCCCCTTATGAAATGTGGTCATTCATCACTACCTACGTAGGCGAAGATTGGTGAGAAAAACGACGGTGCTTTGAAAATGTCGAATTTCTGTGCAAATTTTGTTATTCTAAATAACGATTCGCCGTGTATGATATAGTTGCGGCTTGATACAAACGAAGAGGCGTATTTATCGTATTTTTTTATCAAAATTATCACCATAACGCAGTATTTAAATCTCAAAGGACGAATTTCTAAGATAATTTAGTTTGGTAGTTGAAAAAAAAAAAAAAAAAAAAAAAGAAAAAAGTTTTCCATAGCGAAAAAATATACATAAAATAACGCGATTGTATTTCTTCT
>FIZV01042882.1:0-12950 GCA_900050545.1 Trionymus perrisii | reverse complement strand
ATAAACCCTTTAATTTTTCCATAAAAACTTTTTTTTTGAGAAAATTTAAAAAAAAAAAAAAAAAAAAAAAAAGTGCATATCCAACACACAGATAAGTAGGTAGATAGTAGATAGATACGTATGTAGGTATTTCGTAATTAGACTTCATTAGTCGAATGGAAAAAATAAAACCATACACTGCCGAGCTTATGCGAAATATTAACGACCATCGTATCAAAATGGAATACGTTCGCAAGAAACATTCTCAAACGGTAGGTACATTTTGCTTTTATGGATAATCGACTGTCGTCGCACTCGCCTATCTACGACGACGGTCTACGAAAGTCACTCGTCGACTGCTTTCTTCACTTTTCCACCTCGTGAAAATATATAGGTCTGCTTTCTTGGCTCATGACATCGAGACTCGACACCACATAGTGCGTGATTGTCTCTTAAATGACATTATTTTTATTCGTATCAACCGCTATAAATTTCAAGCAATCACACGATGTCGTGACAAAGTTTGCTTCGTTATTTTAAAGGCGAACGTACCAGGTAGATAATCAGAACATCCTCGCCTAGTAAAACGCCCAAAGTAGAGCTTTTAGAGAAAACGCGTACGATGGAATTTTTTTTCTCAACTTTAGTAACTCTTTCAACAAATTTACAAAAGGCGAAATTCTATTAGGTGACGATGGATCCATCCGAAACAGACGCGAGGTTGAATTTTATCGGAAACTACGTACAAAAAGCGTTGAAATTGAAATCGGAAAAATGGACCAGACTTCTTTCGGTAACCGAGTATCGAACCATGGTTTCAGATTTCCTCGACAGAAGAGACGAACTAATTTTAATCATTTCTCAGGTAAGTAATCGTTGATTAGAGCGTATTTTCCCGAACGCTACCTTAAGAATAGTGAAATGTAGATGAAATACTAATTTCTTAAACGAACGAACTGGGATTTTAGAACGCCGCCGTGCAACTAATAGCGTCAAACAATTTTCCAGTTTGTTTGAAGAACAAAGCGGCTTATTTTGTAAAAAGGCAACGATGCACGATTACCAAAGATAATGTAACGCAAATGATAATATTCGGCGATATGGCGACAAAACCAATCGAACAACTGGCGGGTGTTGTCGACGAAGTACGTTCGAAAAAATATTCCGCACTTTTTTACAAACGCTATTGCACTAAATTAGGTAAATGCACATTACAAAAACACATACCGTGAAATCCCATCAACTAGGTATTCATGCACTTGAAGCAGATTCTGGTGCCACATTTGCTGTCGAATTTGAGTAACCATTCCATCATGCAGCCACTATCTATCCAATTCAATTAATCGTCCATTACTCTCGCGCGTTGCACTTGCTGCACTTGACGTTATCTTCGTAGTCATCGCTGTTATCCGATTCAACAAAGTAATGATGCCACATTGCTCTTGTACTTGACGTAGATTTTCGTACCGTTGCTATCAAATTCGACTAATCAACACACGTGGGCGAAACCGGTGACGTTGGATCTAAAACAACATATGCACGGTCTTAAAAACACAGTATACCAAGTTAAAGGAGAAGTCTCCGGTCAAACTATTCTACCAATGCCAGAGGGACTAACAAAGAATACCAGTCCGGAGAGCGATGATAATACCACGTACGTCAGTCATCCTCATTATCTACCTATACCTAATCAACATTCGAGACCGCGTATAATTTAATTTCTGTCTTTAACTCAGCGATTTCGAAGACATAGATCTACAACTCAAAGGTTCCATAGAAGAAACGATTATTCAGTGGTTCGGTCTAATTACCAATATTTTAGCTGAAGACCCCTCATGTTCGTTCGCTAATTCCCAACACCCTACAGCTTGGGCAGGTTTGTATTACACTATGAACTACTAACAAGTACCTAGTACCTACAGAAAATATCGACGATATTTGGTAATTTTCCCATCATTATAGAAATTCAATACTGGGATAGAAGGTTGATTAATTTGAAAAATATCAATCAACAATTACAAAACGTCAAGGTACACAAAATGATAAAAATTTTAGAAATCACAAATAGCGCCTACTTTCCAGGATTTAAGAATATTTACGACAACGTACAGTCAGGTTGGTTGATCGAACAAAAGCGATAAAAAAGAACACACAGAAAATGAATTAAATTGTTAAATAATATTACCACATCAAAAAAAGGACATTACTTTTTAATACAAAAACTCTCTGTTTAGCGTTAGAAGAAGCAGAAAATGTTACTTTGTACTTGAAACCGTTACGAAAACATTTCATACAACTAGAAGAAATAGATTTCTCCGAAATCGTACCCTGCGTCAAGCCATTAATGCACGTCATTTGTTTGCTTTGGTCCCAATGTAAATTCTATTGTAATTCAGCACGAATCATAACACTCTTACGACAAATATGCAACTTATTTATCAATCAAGTAAGCTTAGCTCCCGTGATCAATTCAAAACGAATAGGTAAAATAAGTTTAAATTAAAAATTATAGGCAAAACGTTATCTCGATCCATCTTCGATATTTCAAAGCGATGTTGACGAAGCAAAACAAAGAATTCAGTGGTGTTTGAATGTGTTCAAAGTTTTAAGGTACGGACCTACCTCCCTTGTCACTATACACCATAAGGTGTAATTTTGCTTCGAAGTTGAAATATCTTCAATTAAAAACGTGAAAATTATCATTTTTTTCTTTCTCTAAAATTAGGAATGTTTACGACGAGTACGCTAATAATTTAGAGAATTTTTTTCAAGACCGACCTCCAGTTGTGTGGACTTTTGACCCAAACGTAATATTTAGCCGAACTCAAATCTTCATCGACAGATTATCTACGATACAAGTATGTAAATTTCAATAAAGATCTTTTACCAATGGCAGGAGCTCCACATAACTATTTTATTCGAATAATAAGTACCTATAGTTATCCTGTTTCTATTCAAGTTTTCGCAAATTGACATAATATAATGTTTCAACAGTGGTTTTTCGATACGGTTAAAGAATTCACTAAGTTGGAGAAAATCGAAATAGGAGGTTTGAAAGGACGTAGTCTTGGAACTCGAATTATTGGTATATTTCGCGAATTCAACGAAAACTTCACCTTATTCTCAACTCGAACATACGACGTACTCGATCCAGAAGATTCGCACTTTCCCAACGACTACAAAAAATTTCAAGAACATATTGACAATCTCGATCGCAAGCTGGCTTCAGTGCTCTGTCAAGCTTTCGACGAATGTTACAATTTAGAAGGAATTTTCAAAGTACGTAAAAATTGAATTTGCGTTTAGCGTAGGTATTAAATTAAATTAAACAAAGGGTCAGATACCTGAATACCTGATGTTTAAACGCTCTCACAAATACTTCAGCTAATAGACGTGATTGGATCGGCTATGGAAAGACCACATGTGCGCGAAGAATTGTTCAAAAAGTATCACAGAATACTACACCTGTTAGAAGAAGAACTAAAAGTTTCAAATGTAAGTGAAAAGAAATTCATCGTCTCAATACATACTTAGAATTAATAAAATTTTATTCACACGTTCAGGATATTTTCAACGCGATAAATCAACACAACTCTAAAAATTATTACTTAGCGTTGGAAAAACACTTGCCACCGGTAGCTGCAGCCCTCAATACATCTAATTCTTTGCGTCAACGAATTACCTCCCAAATAAACAACTTTAAAACGTACTGTCCCTCGTACGTACCATCTCTCTCTACATAATATTCGTTGAATAAATCAAAATTAATACGTAGGTACTTAACTTACCAACTGTAATTTAATAAACTTTTCGAAGGTTAGCGAAAACAAAAAGAGGCGTCGAAATACTCAATCACTACAACAAGCTAATGGCGGATTTAGATAAATACGACGATAATTTACATTTAGAATGGAAAACGAACATCCCTAAAGAATGCGAAAAATATTTACAAAACTCACTGCTAATCCGAGATCCTCAACACACGCGAATCGCGCTGAATTTCCATTACAAAGTAACAACAGCTTTAGCGTAATAAAAATGGCGCCCTTTATGCGTTTGCTTCTGTATTTTTTAAATGTAACAAACAAAAAGTCGTTTGCTGTCACGCTGTACTTGTGTAGTATGTACTACATTACGACTACTAATTTATTAAAGTTTATACTTATACTAGTACTGAAAGAAAGAAGGTTAAAATTACCTGTAAATTGAAATCTTAAAACAATGGCCACCAAACTTGTGGCAATACAATTTATGAAAACGTAAACGCGAAAAGAGATACGACCGACGCGAACGCGAAGCAAGCACTAAACTGAAATAACTGAATTGAAAAACAAAATTTTAAAACACAGATCGGATTTTAGAACGAATTGTCAAAAATGATCATACTGATTTTTTATCAGTGTTACCAAAAATTCAAAAATACCAATTGACCAAAAATAAATGAAAATATTTTGATTAGGTAAAAATGGATAATGATAAGAAACTATTAATTAGTTATTTCAATTTTTACAGCTAAAACTAGCTTTGTCAGAGGTACGTTACTTACAGCTATTTGGAAAAGAAGATATTCCACAAGAGGCTTACGATTTATATTCGCAGGAAGAAACATTTCGAAAATACATAACTTCTTTAACCATGATGATCAAAAGGTTATAGGGCTCGCGATCTTTCGGTTTCAATTCTACTAATCATCTGATATAGGTACCTAATTATAATATTTAATTTTTCAGTTACAACAAAGTAAGAAATAATTGCATAGCAGTTGAGTTCGAATTGGTGAAGCCAGAGCTCGAAGATATCGATAAGTTAATTGACTTAGGTGAAAATAAGCTAACATGGAAATCTCCAAGTGAGTATAAAATTAATAGAAAGAAGTTATTTTACCGTAGCTTAAGTAGGCATTAGGTATATCTATTGAAGCAGTAAGTGGTCATTTTTCTTGAAATTGGAACGATGTAATTTCAATACACAGGAGATCTATTTAAATAGTTTTGCTATGCCTAATACCTAACAAATTCGTGCCTTTACTTAGATTTATTCGAATACGTGGATAACCTGTATCGCCTTGTGGAAAACTTACGAGTACGCATTCAAAATTCACAAGCTAACGTAAAAACGATTAGAAATATATTGAATTCTTGGTCTAAAGTCCCAATCTTGGAACGGAAAGATAACAAAAAAGACACAATGCTTGATTTAGATAATAGGATGGAAAAGTTTAAAAAACGGTTTGTATCAAAAAAGCCCAACGGTCACAACCTGCCGTTAATTCATTGGTATTAAGTACCTACCTATCTATAGATATCTAAATATTTTATTTTGCGTAATTTAACGATGTAAGTTCTTGCGCTTAGATATGCAATTGTATCGAAAACTGGAAACGAAATACATCAGATAATAGATGAAAACTGCCGAACGTTCTGCATGGAAGATAAAAAAAATTGCAAGCAATGGTTAAATTACAAACGCTACATCGATAGATTTGTCGGCGAAGCAATGCTTTCGGCTGTTGGATGCAGGTAAAATGATGCAAATTATAAGTAAATATGTCAACTTCGTAACTACTCGTATCATTCTTCACTCTATAAACTTGCGTCTGCAACTATTCCATTTGTAGTTTGATATACATAGCAGAAAACATGGATCCGCTGAACGCGTTCCCTCCATTATTCGAAACAAAACTCGAATTGCACATCCCAGATCCGGTATTCATCCCATCTTTAGAAATCAACATCGAAGGCAATTTTTTCAATCTCGTCCAAAGTATTATAGAAGATGTAACCCATACTACAACTTTGATACAACGAATTTATTCAGGAAGTAACCACCCGGATTATTCTGTGAGTGTACCGCGGTTTTTAAAAAAATTTGTAAACTTTTCAAATGTGTGATCAACTGCTACTTTATTATTTTCGTTCTTCAGGAAGATGTTAGCAATAACGTTGATATAATTTCTGTTAAAGATGAAATAATGCACTTTTTGGAAGTGGCCATTAAACAGGTTAAATAATATTCTTAAATAGGTATTTTAAAAAACCGCGTTTCTCTTCAATGTTAGCCACATATCTTTTAAATTTCTAGGCAAAAGAATTCAGCTTGAAATTTGAATCGTATTCTTATTTATGGTTAGATGATCGTGAAATGTATATGCAACAGTTTCTCACCTACGGTCGACAATTGACTGGTGAAGAATTTGAGCTAATTTTATTAGAAGATGCCAGTGCACCGCAACCGGTGTCACCTGAAATTGAGCAATTTAGAGAACAAGTAAGCGCTATGTGTAGCTCGAATTGTTTCAATTCCGTTCAGTCTATAGAAGCCTGGATAAAATTTTGAAGCTTATACGTGAAGAAAAACATATGATACATTATTCTTATTGGTAGATAGATAATTTTGAAAACTTGTATCAAGAAGTGCAACAATTGGAAAATGTTAAAGTATTCAATAATTGGTTCCAAGTGGATGTGCAACCTTTTAAGCAATCATTATTGAATATCATTTGTAAATGGAGTCAAATGTTCAAGCAACATTTGGTAGAACATGTAACGAACAGGTACCTAATAATTGCCGACTTTGATAGATGAAGATGCGCCTATAAAATATCTAGATTAATGAAGTAAGTACGTGTGTATTCATTAGTTTAACAAATTTAGCGAGTTTCATTCGCGAAGCCGACGAAGGAATGTTACAACCAGTTGAAGAAGGCAATTACGACGCTTTGGTGAATGTGATGGCGTACCTAATGAACGTTAAAGAACGACAAGAACTTACAGACGAAATGTTCGAACCTCTGAAAGAAACCATTCAATTACTCAAGTATTATGATCAAGATCTCTCCGAAGAAGTCAACGTACTGTTACAAGTTAGCACGTTGAATTTCGATACATTTTTTAATTGATTTGGTCCTATTTGATAGATTTTTATCTATTGGTATGTCGTGGTTTTATTTCGTTTTAGGAATTGCCAGAGCAATGGAGTAACACTAAAAAAATTGCCGTCAATGTAAAACAACTTGTAGCACCTTTACAAGCCGCGGAAGTTTTAAATATTAGAAGGAAAATTACCATTTTCGACAATCGACAAACTCATTTCAGAGATAGATTCAGAAAAGTTGCCTTTTTTCGGTAGGCCTAACCTGTTGATTGTTTCGGCTTCGAGAGGAGCACTACGATACCGAATCAGTACCTACGTAAATTATATTTATATTGTCGTTACTCAACGCAGATACGATTGTGTTCATCCATACGACGTAATACAAGAGTATCACGATGAATTAGCCAAGTACGAAACCGAAATGGAAAAAATTCAAGCATCGGCTTCATTGTTTGAAGTGAATATGCCAGAGTTCAAAGCATTAAAGCAATGTCGACGTGAACTACGGATGCTTAAAGTAATTTGAAACTATACACTAATACATACTGTCTTCAGATACGTAATGCACTTAATTAAGAATAGAACTAAAACGAAATCCATAAACCGCATTGTCAATTTTCTGACGTAGCAACTTTGGGACTACATACATTTGGTGAATAATTACATAGAAAATTGGAAGAGAACCCCTTGGAGAAAAGTCGATGTCGAAACCATGGATATAGAATGTAAAAAATTCGCCAAAGAAATACGAGGTAGGTAATTCGCTACTACTAACTCCCACCAATGGGTATCTATAGATCTACTACCTAAATCTTGAATAAATTTTGAAAATGTGATTTTTACCAATTTATAAATACAGCTCTGGATAAAGAAATGAGATCTTGGGAAGCTTACACCGTACTCGAGAAAACTGTGAAAAACATGCTCACCTCTTTAAAAGCTGTCAGCGAATTACAAAACCCGGCCATCAGAGAACGTCATTGGCAGCAGCTTATGAAGTCTACGAAAGTAATTTTTTTTTAATTTAGCAAGCGTTAACAAAGGAAAGTTGATAATATGAAATCTTCAAATCTGCAAAATGAAAATAAATTAATCAGCATTCAATTTTATAAATCTCTCCGATTAAATAATACAGAACTAAATAAAATTCACATAAAAATAAAGCCGACGGATACCTGGAGGAAAGGTTTTAAAAATAAATTTGAACTTGATTTTAAAAAGCGCGTAGAATTTTATCTTCTAGTCTACCTTCCTCAAAGTATCCGGTTAAAATTGAATGTGAACGATTACTCGTAATATAAGTACCTACCTAAATAAACTGACGAAATGTGAACTCGTCTTATAATAAAAAGTATAAAAATAACGTGATTAAACCTTGGTTGTTACAGAGTTTAGCGGAAAATACGTCTATTTCTGTAAGTACTCGATAGGAGGTAGAAACAAAAATATAGGCATTAGGTACATTATAGCCTTTTGTGTAACGTCATTTGCAATACGGTAGATGAATAATGTAAGATAAATGTAGGTAATTAATGGAAGTATGCGGTATATCTATCAAGTAGACATTATCAATGATAATATTCATAGGTACCTATACTTACATATTTATAGATATTGGTTTTTTCTATAATAAATAAATGCACCTACCTATCGTAGAATTGGAAACGTGAAATGGCAAATGTATTTTATCGTTAGCATTTTACTACCTATTACTTATCGTTTTGAATAAATTTTCAATAATAATTACGATGTACTGTGGGTAGGTCATAATACTTCTACGAGTGGTAAACGTTGAGTAGGTTATTTATCGGTAGCTAGATAGTTACGAATCTGATGCTCAAAATGATTTTTTAAAGCATAGTTAGGTACGTAGGTACTAGGTAACACGTTTGGTCACACTCATCGTTTGACTTTTCAAGGTACAATTTATAATGGATGAAAACACAACTCTAGCCGAATTGTTGGCTTTGAACTTGCACGAATGCGAAGAAGAGGTGAAAAACATCGTTGATAAAGCTGTCAAAGAAATGTCGATGGAAAAAATTCTACGAGAATTGGATAGTACATGGTCTCGTATGGAATTTCAGCAAGAAATTCATCCTCGTACAAACTACGTGTTATTAAAGGCCAGTGAAGAGCTTATAGAAACGTTGGAAGAAAATCAGGTAGGTATATTCGTGCGATAAAACAGTAATTGCCATCAAACACGTATCTGTTTATACTGATGCAGGTTCAATTACAAAATTTAATTACGTCGAAATTCGTTGCTCATTTTTTAAACGAAGTATCCGAATGGCAAAAGACGCTAAGTATTGCAGATCAAGTGATCACTGTTTGGTTCGAAGTGCAACGAACATGGTTGCACTTGGAGTCCATTTTCATGAGTTCCGAAGATATTAAAAAACAATTACCCGAAGATTCTGCACGTTTTTTCCGAGTAGATGAAGAGTTCAAAGTAAACACGCTCTTGACTAATGAGAAAATTACGAAATATCCGTGATACTATATCTCTACGAAAGTAATTAGATATTTGCATGCCTTACCGAGGTTCATCTGTTTTAGACGCTCATGCAAGAAATAACCAAAACATTAAACGTAGTCGAGGCGACAAATAAAAAGAATTTGATAACCACGTTGATGGACCTACAAAGAGAATTGACCATTTGCGAAAAAGCTCTAGCAGAATATTTAGAAACCAAACGATTAGCATTTCCTCGTTTCTACTTCGTCTCGTCCGCTGATTTATTGGACGTCTTATCAAATGGAAATAACCCCGAACAGGTCACAAGGTAAAATCGATTAAAATTCTAGTTTATACACGGGCCTGAAATTGGACGTTCATTTTGAGGAAATTATAAGTACCTATTTCGTAGGCATTTGATTAAATTATTCGACTCGATGGCCTCGTTGAAATTTTCTCCCTCTCCAGAAGATGGTAAAAACAAGTACGCGATCGGAATGTACGCTAAAGACGGCGAATACGTAGAATTCAATCACATATGCGATTGCTTCGGTCCTGTACGTAGTTACCAAAGATGAACGAGCATAGATATCCGACAAATTTTGGAGGCACGTGTAAATAAAACTCGAAAAAAAAAACCATGTTTATAGGTTGAAATATGGTTGAATAATTTACAAAATACCATGCAGTCGACTATAAGGCACTATATCGCCGAAGGTACTCAGAGTTATGAAGAAAAGCCGCGAGAACAGTGGTTGTTCGATTATCCGGCACAAGCTTCTTTATGTGGATCTCAAATTTGGTGGACGACAGAAGTGAATATGGCATTCGCTAGACTCGAAGAGGGTTACGAAAACGCGTTAAAAGACTATCAAAAGAAACAAGTCCGTATAGTTGACTGGACAGTATTTTTTTCAAGTTGTACCTAACTATACCTACCTACGTACCTAATTCAACACCTGAAAATAATTACCTATATTTGGCCTGTTTCAGATATCTCAACTAAATACTTTGATATCTCTACTCTTGGGCGAACTGACGAAACAAGATCGTCAGAAAATTATGACTATATGTACAATAGATGTGCATTCGCGAGATGTGGTAGCTCGTTTAATTCAATCAAAAATAGAAAGCTCGTCTGCGTTTCAATGGCAGTCTCAATTGAGGCATAGGTATACCTTAATAAATACCGAGCTAGCGTATTTTCAGACCTATACGAGGAAATGTACCCGAATGTTTTTCATGTAGATGGGATGAACGAGAGAAGGACTGCTTTGCTAATATATGCGACGCTCAATTTCGATACACGCACGAGTACCTCGGTAATACACCGAGACTGGTGATAACCCCTTTAACAGATCGTTGTTATATTACACTAACGCAAGTAAGCTACGCATATCGCATACTTACACTTTAAACGACCAACTATTCAATTATTGGTACCTAATTAATTACTTATATGATATCGACGTTTATCAGTCTTTGCACCTCGTAATGGGTGGAGGACCGGCCGGTCCAGCAGGTACGGGTAAAACTGAAACTACCAAAGATTTGGGAAGAGCTCTCGGCCGAATGGTTTACGTTTTCAATTGTTCAGAACAAATGGACTATAAAGTAATTACTTTAAAAATGTCGATCGTCGAATGTACCTACCTAATAAGAGCTGGAATATAACGGGTTATTTTCGACAGTCTTGCGGAAATATTTATAAAGGCCTGGCTCAAACTGGAGCTTGGGGATGTTTCGACGAATTTAATAGAATCTCCGTAGAAGTTCTTTCAGTCGTAGCTGTCCAAGTGAAATCAGTTCAAGTAGGTGGAAATAATATTAAAAATGTCGAACTGTCGATAGACGTTTTATCGATTGCCAATAATTACTTTGGTAGGACGCCATAAAAGCTAAAAAAGAAAAATTCAACTTCATGGGAGAAACAATTCCGTTAAATCCTACCGTAGGTATATTTATCACTATGAATCCCGGCTACGCGGGAAGAACAGAATTACCGGAAAATTTGAAAGCTCTTTTCAGGTAGGTACTGATGTGTAGTACACTACTCGTTTAACATCTTATCAGTGTTATCGCCTACCTACAGAAAGGACTTATTCGTACGTTTTAATTTTCGAACGCCTTCTTTCAGACCTTGCGCCATGGTTGTACCAGATTTCGAATTAATTTGCGAAATAATGTTGGTCGCCGAAGGTTTTCAGGAGGCGAAAGTTTTGGCAAGAAAATTCATCACTCTCTACACCTTGTGCAAAGAGCTTTTATCGAAACAAGATCACTACGACTGGGGACTGCGAGCCATAAAATCTGTACTCGTTGTAGCTGGCTCTCTGAAAGTGAGTAGCTGCACAGACGATTAATTTGTGGAGAAATTTAACGAAAACAAAACTCAATTTAAATTTTAGAGAGGCGATCCCGGTAGACCCGAAGAGGAGGTGTTGATGCGAACTTTGCGAGATTTCAACGTGCCTAAAATAGTCACCGACGACGTACCGGTTTTCATGGGCCTTATCGGCGATTTATTTCCCGCCTTAGATGTTCCACGTAAACGTGACCAAGAGTTTGAAAAAATGGTTAAGCAAGCGGCTATCGATCTGCATCTTCAACCCGAAGAGAATTTCGTGTTAAAGGTCACAACCGAAATTTTTCAAACGTCTTTTATTTGCCAACTACAACCTATAGTATCTTTCGAATATCGACGCCGTCACAGGTGATACAATTGGAAGAAATTTTGGAAGTTCGTCATTCGGTTTTCATCGTAGGAAATGCAGGCACGGGGAAAACTCAAGTGTGGAAAACGCTTTTCAAAACATATCAAAACATGAAAAGGAAACCAATGTACAATGATCTCGATCCAAAAGCGGTAACGAACGACGAATTATTCGGTATCATTAATCCAGCCACTCGAGAATGGAAAGACGGTACGTGTATTGTGGTTTCCGTATTTTCGGCGAACCGTTTATGCAATTTTATCAACACATCGTTGAACGGCCTCCTCTTGCACCTCCCCACACACCCTACCGACCAGTAATTCACTCGAGGCGCACTGATGTTCGTCCGCCAAAAACGCTGTTACAGGTTTATTTTCAGTTTTAATGCGCGAACAAGCTAATTTATCGAGTGATAATCCCAAATGGATAGTTTTAGACGGCGATATTGATCCGATGTGGATAGAATCGTTAAACACAGTCATGGATGACAATAAAGTACGTACACCTGGTAATTCTTTATCCGTTCATCCACTTCTACTTTGAGCAAACTTATCCAGTGTAATCGACGCTTCGAATTGGTTTAATTTAGGTATTAACTTTAGCCAGTAACGAAAGAATAGCACTAACCCCAACAATGAGGCTGGTTTTTGAAGTATCCAATCTAAGCACAGCTACACCGGCGACAGTATCCAGAGCTGGCATTTTGTATATAAATCCTCAAGACTTAGGTTGGAATCCGTAAGTGGATCATTATGATACGTTCAACCAGAGATGAATGCGTAACTGAAAACAAGTTTTCGAGCTCTTATCTGGTACCTTCGAAACAGGGGTGTTGAGATCCGCCACAGCTTTTGAGGGCTTCCCCCCCAATTTGATCTCACAATCCCCCCATTTTTTACACCCACCAAATTTTTTCGGGTGTC
>FIZV01042867.1:0-10910 GCA_900050545.1 Trionymus perrisii | reverse complement strand
TGATACAAATTTTTCCGCTGAAATTGACAAATTTTCTAAATTAAAGAGTTTTCTAAAATCAAAAAATTTTCAAAAATTTTTAAATTTTTTAAAATTCACAACTTTTCAAAAATCATTACTTTTTAAATAATTGTTTAGGTAATTTTCCAAAATCGACAAATTTTCTGAATTGACAAATTTTCTAAAATTGACAATATTTTGAAATTAAAATTTTTTTAAAATTAATTTTTCTTCCAAAATTGTTAAATTTTCTAAAATTTACAAATTTACCAAAATCGTTATTACTTTATGATCCAATACTTTTCAGAAATTATAAATATTCAAAATTATCAAATTTTCAATGATGCATAAATTGCGATTTCTTTTAGGAGTATTAGAAAAGAGCACCCCTCCCCTCCCCCCGTGGTCCCAAAATATATAAATACAAAACCTCTTCAAAAATATACAAATTGAAAAAGAAATTTTTTTCACTTTCATTTCTTTTTTTTTTTAATCTGAATAGTTTTTTTTCTCAATTTCTAATTTTTAAATTATTCAAAAGTTCAAATTTTCCGAGTTTTTCTAAAAATTTCTGTTCATAAATTACTGATTAATAAAAATTAATCACATGCGAAAATTCAAGCCATGTTACATGAAAGTCTGAATCGACGAAGAAAATTTAATATCTTGCAGAATTTTAGAACCACTTTTATAAGGTTTCGACTTTTTCTTTTTTCATTATTACTTCATAAAAATCTCATTCCTTTGAAAATTTGGGGAGAAGTCGGACTTCCATACCCATGACTTCTCTATAAAATACGCCACTGTCGATTAGTGAAGACTCCGACAAGAAAATGATACGCAAAGGACAAGTTTGATCAAAAATGATCGATCAATTAAATCTGCGACCGACAAATACTTATAGTTTGGCAAACAGAAGTCTGACAAAAATGAAAATACTGGCAAACGATAATTCTAACCAAAAAATTTGGACAAAAATTAATTTTGACGGAAAAAACTGACAAAAAGTTACTCTAACAAACGGTAAATCTACCTACTTACTACTATAAAAAATGACCGATTGAACAAAACTGCGACCCAAAAGTATTCTAGATAAAGAATCTTCCTGTCAACAAAGAGAACTCTGGCGAACATGATACCTGCTGATAAATTTTTTTTGACGGAAAATGATGTTGACAAACGATTAGATAATTCAACCCAAAAACAAAAGATCAATCAATGAAAACTATGAAAGAAAAATACTTAAGTTTTATGAACAGAAATGTAGCAATAAAATGCCCTCTGACGAACAACAGTTCTGACCAAAAAATCCCGACATGCAGAAACTAAGTTTGACAGTTGGAAACTGAAAAAAATGACTAACAAATGGCAAAAATTGACCAATCTGTGAAATCTATGACCAAAAAGTATTTTTGATGCATGTAGAACCACCATGGCTACAAAGAAAACTCTGGCAAACGTGATACCATGCCATAGAAAAATTCTGTCGACAAACTTTTAATTTGACCTAAAAATGATTGATCAACTTACGTTTGATGAACGGAAATGACAAACAATAGTGCCGACCAAAAATGTGTTTGACAGATGCATATCTATTGACAAAATATTGACACGTACAAACGGTATGTCTGACCAAAAAAAAAACAACAACAACCACAAAGTCCAATCAATTAAAACTGACAAAAAAAATAGCTTTGATAAACAGTGGACAAGAAAGAAAGTTCTGACAGACAACGTGGTTGACATATTGTGGAAACTGGCAAAAGTACACTGACAAACGCCGTAAGAAGTTGATGTTAATCTCACAACAATAAATACCATCGATTTGAAATTACTTTGACAATGACAAACGATAATTCTGGTAAAAAAATGAGACTGTTGCATAAAAACTTGGTCATAAATGACTCTGGCAGATGCGCTATTAAAACGCAAATTCTTTAAAGTCGAAAAGTTTACGGTTCTCAGACTATCCTTGGCTTATGATAGCTTGATAATTTGGAATTTTTTCTCTCGTTGTTCCAGGTTTCTCTCTAATTTCGCCAACTTCGTGTTCAGGCAATGTTTCATGGTTCAGCTGTACTTAGACATTTGCAAAAGGAACCCCATCGGGTAAGTTATTTAATTGATACCTATCTATTTTCGTATTTTCTCAATTAGCCTACCTTTACATAGACACGTAATTTAACTTTGTATCCTAAGTAGGTACTTTCAAAATCAAATTTTGAAAAGAATAGAAAAAGCTTTAGAAAAAGTGAAAGGAATAGTGGTTTAACGAAGACTATAAGACATAAGTACAGTATTATGGTTCCATTCGGTATCTACGGCATCTGGCTAACTGCTGTAGGTATTTAGTCGAGTAAATTTCAATCGCAACTTTGTTATCAAAATAAACTGCGAAAGGGAGAAATTTCAATTTTTAATCATGTATGTGAACCTACACTACAGATAGAAGATACGTAATATAAGTAGGTGTTTGTGTTGTCCCACAACCTACGACGAGAAAAAGAAATCCACGAAATTTTATACAAACACGTTTGCAATATGCTTTTTTATGGCCGAACTAGAACAGGATTCGTATATTTTCAATTTATTCAATTTCGATGAAACAACATTGCTTTGGGCGCCACCATAAGAACACGACACGCACTAGCCCATAAACGCGATTTAATTTCGCATTTGATGGAAGAAAATTCCACCAATATGACATCGTCATACCTACCTAACGCTCTGTGTTCACTATTCGATTCAAATCATAAGTACCTAGGCATTTTTTTTTAAATTGGATATTTTATATTATATCTTTGCCGGTACGATTATTGCTCTTACATGAAACAGATTCAATTTAGCGTCGAATGTTGGAAACAATAACAATACCAACGTAGAAATTCTTTCATTTCGAATCTCTTGTTGTTTTGTTTTTTTGCCACTGTACTCAATTTTTTTCTTTCGTTATTTTTTCACGTACAAGTTGCTTAAGTACCTATCACAACTTATCCGAGCAATATTGTTAATTCGTCCCAACGTTTACCTACGTATATATATACGTACTTATCACTAGCTCGCGAAGTGTTGAATAAACTTCCTCAAAAGTACCTACTTTTTTGTATTTTATTATTGTTCCGACTTCGGAAGCGTACGGTTAAAAAAAAAGTGACGAAGCATTTAAACAAACTTGTTGAAACGAAAACGCAAAAAAAAAAGGTGAAAGTTTGCTCTCTGTGTAAGCTCAGGTGTTCTCAAAAACTGCTGACAATTTATTAAGCCAAAAAGACGCATTTTTCGGTCTTTAACAGCGCTGTTTAATGGTGGTACATAGCGTCGAAGCTTTTTCCGCTTTTTGTCGCTTGTTTTTTATCATTTTTTGCGATAATTTTACTTTAATGGGATAACTTTTAATGCTTTTTGCCTGTTGTTTCTCTGGTTCCTGTTGAGTATACTGTATGCTAATAAGTTAGAACTGTTTTTTAAATTTTTACTCACTTTCGAATATGCATTTCCACACGTTGTTGTTCCACCTACAATTCGAAAATCGTGTCCCAAGATTAATTACACTCGCAAAAATACACTCGCAGTCCCAAGTACTCGGATAGTACTTATTGCGAATCTGCGAAATTATCCCACTGTTATGTCGGTTCATGATACATTTACGAATAAGTTTGTCCTCTTACTTTTTGTGAAGCCAGGAGGGGTATTCGGTATGTACGGTGTACATTGTACATGTAGTTACTTAATGTGGTGTGGTGGGATGGGTGCACGATAGGTTTCGATTGAACAACACGGTTTCGGTTAGAGACGTTTATTCACTTCATATACGTATAATTGATCGATGACTGATTACGAACTAATCCAATGTTTGGCTAAAATTATAGCTTATATACTAATTATTATCGGACCATCCTGACCATATTTGGTCGTATTTCTCACCTATGCAGTCATCTTTTTCCCTTACTCTTTATTTACTCAAACATCAGGCGCTTCGATTAACTCGCTGTCTAATCATAACAATTTCATCATTCGGTTTGTTTTCGGATTCCATTCTCGCTCTACTTTTGTGCCCAAAATGATTGGAAATATGTGTATTTCAAATTTCATCAATTTTCGTTCGCTAGATCTCTAGAACGAAATGATTAAAGATTTATACAACTGTTATGGAAGTTAAGATAGGGCAGGGTAACTTCGACCATCCAGTTATAATTATACCTAATAGACCACCTATGCAATGGGAAATGTACTTGATTTTCATACTGCACATCTCGAGAGTCCGTTTCATAGCTATTTAAAAATGGGTAGTATTTAGGAAATGAATAAATTTCCTTTGGAAATTAAATTTTTTCCACGTCATTTAAGATCACCTAAAAATAATGGTTAGGAAATCCTTCCATTTTTAGGAATATGCAGACAATCTTTCATTGTTTCTAGATTCTACTTGAATAAAAATATTTAGGAAATGAATAAAAATTACTTGAGAAATTCAAATTTTTTCCCCGTAAAAAATGTTACCCATAGCATGATTTTTTTTCGCCTCCAAAATTTCGAATTCCAAAGAAAAGAAAAAATAAATGTTTGGAGAAATAAAAATTACAAGAGAAACTTCAATTAACGTATTTCCCCGTTAAAAGAAAATAGAAATGGCCTAAATAAAAATATGTATCCCGGTGAGATTTGAGAGAAAATAAAAATTGGTAATTCTCTGGTAATTTGAGATTAGAAAATTTCCTAGTGAATCGCACTGAACCACACCGTTAAGGTGGTTGTTCAAACGAATAACACGAAATAAAAATTTAAAAAATTGTCTTTTTTCAATAATTATTATTTTATTTTATATTTACTTCATAACTCATTCACACTTGAGTAATAAAATAAAAAAATGTAATATCGAAAAAATTGGAAATTAGAAAACAATATCAATTATTCAAATTAGGTATTTATAATATTATAGAATAATCTGTAGTATTGATTAAATTTAATTAATCGAATATAGAAATAATTTAATCAAAATTAAAAAAAAATATACCTATAACGAAAGCTACCTATATGATCTATCCTACCAAAGCTATCGAAGCTGGCCGAGTCCGCCAAACGGCACCGCGAAGATACGGATCGGATGATCGGAGCACGCCGGAGCCATCGCATTTTTATGTTATGACGTCATTATCTGTTTCTGTTGTTGTATGTATTTTGCTATCAGGTTTAGTTTGTTTCCTACTTATTCACGATTCCGCCAAAAATAACTAAAATTCAACAAAGCTCACTCGTATTATGTGGTATAATATCGCGTCTTTTTAAAAAAAAATGAAGTAATTTGTGATTTGTTTCAGTCGTTGACCTTTATATAATACATTATGAGTTTCATTTGTGACAAGTGTTCTAATAAATACGCTCATAAAAAAAATTTAGTTCGACATCAAAAGAATTGTAATGGCACTGGTAGTTATATGAAAATTAAATGCCCAAACCCAGAATGTATCGAGACGTTTGTAAATATGAACTTCTTAAGAAATCATATTGAAGACTGTCATGAAGTGAAATTAGAAACTGAAGAATGTTGTTTTAAAACAATGTCGGGTGAGTTTCCAATCGTCAACTTCAACTTTACAAAGTATATTCATCTCTTTAATGATAATTATTGTTGCCTCTGTACAGAATATCAAAAATGGAAGGCGTATGTAGAGAAACAAAATCTTTGCTCATACGTAAAAAAATCATACAAGTTCTGTAATGGTGAAAAACGTACATATCTTTACTGTCATCGTAGTGGGTACTTTACTTCGAGATCTACTGGGAAAAGAAAAATTAAAAGTCAAGGCAGTAATAAAATCCAGTCCATGTGTCCGTCTTCAATGGTAATACATAAACATTTATATTATCATAGAAACTCTTATTCGTTGAAAATGTCTGAACTTTTAACATTATTGTTATAATTGTTTAGAGTGTATATGAAAATGAAACCGGTGTTTATGTTTCGTTTAACAAGACTCATTTTGGTCACGGATGAAATATTGGAAGAAGCCATTTAACAAACGAAGAACGTGTAATGATTGCAGGTAAATTTTCACGTAAAAGAGATGGAAAACACTCGAATACAGAGCTTTGAGCGTCTTTTGTAGTGTGTGTGATATTGACAAAGCTTCAACGTAAATAATTTTTTTGAAAAAGTTGAAACAACGAGTGACAACTATTTATTCACTTATATTAATTCAGGTTGAACCTGTCAGTTAGTAACTTGTAAATGCTCAACTCTTTCAAATTCAAATACCAAATATAACGATTTATCGATTTTTAATTCTTCATTTGATATCAATGTATTCATTATTTACAGGAAAAATTGCCGGTGGGGTAGAATTAGATGAAATTCTCGATCATATCAGAGACAACGTTCGAAGTATATATGACGTGCAAACTTTAGCTACCAAACGCATGTTACTAATATACGAAGAGATTTTAATCTGAACGAAGGTCAAAAACACCAGTCGGATTTTTTGAGCGTTTGTTTGTGGATCAAGAAAAATCTGGAGGACGAGAACAATCCAATTTTGCACCATGAAGTGAAAGACGACGATGTATTTTTGGTTATTGCAAATTCCTTCCAATTGGAAATGTTACAAAAATTTGGTACAGAAAAAATCTGTTTGGATTCTACGCATGGAACAAACGAGTACGATTTCCACTTGACCACCTTAGTTGTTGTCGACGAATTTTCAAACGGTTTTCCAGTAGCATTCTGTTTATCGAAAAGAAAAGATTCAGAGACATGGAAGAAATTTTTTGAGATCATAAAAAGTCGAATGGGTACCGATAAACTAGAAACAAAAATTTTCATGTCAGATGATGATCCCTCATTTTATTCTGCCTGGAAGGACGTTATGGGACCTGCTAATAGAAAATTGTTATGCTCGTGGCACGTTGATCAAGCATGGCGCCGCAACATTCAGTCAAAGATTAAAGATGGTGGTTCTCTTGAAGAGAAAAGCTATGTTTATAAAACGTTGAAAATCTTGCAGCAAGAGCCAAAAATACCCATCTTCGAGGATCTTCTGGACAGTTTTCTAATTGAATTGGACGCTGACGATGATACCGCTCCATTTGGAGCTTATTTTCGTGCATATTACCTGAATCGAGTGGAAGAGTGGGCTTATTGTTTTCAACATGGAGCTGGCATAAATACAAATATGTATTTGGAGTCCATTCATAAAAACCTAAAATACTACTACTTTCATGCGAAAAAGAATCGGCGTTTGGATAAATGTTTAAATGCATTAATGAAGTTCATACGGGATCAGATGTTCTCTCGTTTTATTAAGCTGGTGAAGAATTTGTATACGTTAAAAGATGATCGAATCACATCCAGTCATAAGAAAGCGAAAGATATGCTGGACAAAACTGAAGTATTGTCAACTTCCGCTACTAGTTGGACAGTAACATCACTTAAAACTCAAGGTTTGTCTTACGACGTCATTCAAATTAAAGAAATTTGTGATGTTGAGGATTGCAGATTAAGATGTCGCCAATGCAACATATGCACTCATCTGTACACATGCGACTGCCCTGATCACACCTTACGTTCGAACATTTGTAAACACATTCACTCCTGCATGCTGAAGAAAGGACCGAGCAACGATGCAAAACAAGATCCCATAGATCTTAGTCCATAACATTGAAACTTTTGAAAAAGCGCTCGTTAACATTGATCATAAAGATAATCATGACGAAGAAGTTTCCTGTATAATTCTTAATTCGGACTTTAAATGGTGCAATTGGTTTCCTAACTGGTAATAAATATTCGCCAGAAGATTTACTCGATCTAAAAAGGAAGTCGAACAGTATTTTATTCATTTCGGCAAACAAAAAAACGAAAATCATCAATAATGAGAATAATGAGCCAAGCAATAAAAACATATCAAAGCAAATGCGATTCAAAAAACCAAAGAAAAATGAAAAAAAAGAAAAAATAAATGCGTTCCTCGTTGATTCTGAAAAAGCGGCAATTAAAAATGCCTTTAAACAAAATAATTCGTCAGTCTTGGTAGTGCATCAAAAATTCGACCATGAATATTAATTTAATTTGCGTTGATTTACTGATTTACGAATTACGAGTACTTTGTTACCTTTTACGAGTTCATTTTTATATAATTATAATTAAAATGTTTGATTAATTTGTAATACTTTATGTTGAAATAAAAGATTTAAAGATTTCGTTTCGTTGAACATTTTGAAAATAATTAAGAACAATACTTATTTACCTACATTACAATAATTTAAAATGCCTCATAATTAATTTCATGAACCTAAATAACACGAAAAAAAAAGAAAAAAAGAAAAGAAATTGATGTAAACAAAAATACAAAAGGTAATGACGTCATAACATGATAAAAATGCGATGGCTCCAGCGTGCTTCCGATCCGGTCGTTATCTACCTACTATTCTTTTTCGCTATTGGACGATTGTTTTGATGTAGTTCGAGGTTAGGAAAGTTGCTCTATTTGAAGCATTTAGAGATTTTTAAGCTGTAATGCGGAGGAAAGTTTTTATTATTATTATTTTTTTCTTTATCGCAGTACATACTTCTTTTATGGTATGCGGTGCTAGTGTAGTATGGTTTGGTTTTGGTATTTTTGTACTTCAAGACAAGCGCAATTATTGTCGGTTCTATCATCTATGCCATAGCGTAGGTAGGTAGCTAGATACGTCAAATCTTGGGTATTTGGGCGCTATTTCGTAGGTATGATGGTTAATAACAAACTGCCGATGACAAAACGTAGGTATGTTATTCTGTAGGTATATAATTGTAGCATCATTTCGTAGGTATGTTATGGGAGGAGGCCATCAGATGACCTGCGTAAAAAGATTGACCCCCAAAATCCACTTTTTGGTACCTAAAATGGGGTGGAGATGACTTAGGACTTAGGAGGCTGAAATTTGGAGATGACTTAGGACTTAGGAGGCTGAAATTTGGATATGTTGGAGATAATATGGGTACTCATTGCTGGTATGAGTTTCAAAAAATTTCATCACATTTTACCCCACCTAACCTTCTCTCCAAAAAAGGGAACATATTATCCACAATTTCAAGTTGGGGTCCAAAATTTTTATGGTACATAGAATTCCTATACCGAGAGAATCCCAAATACCAAGTTTGACCTCATTCGACTCATTAGATTAGACCTGGTGCTGGAAGCTGGAGTGCCAAAAGTAGCGGCAATCTTATATAATAGATAGATATAATATACATTATAGATACCTATAATATAAAGATATATGTGACTTTTGCCAATCGACTTCTTTTTGGTCCAGGTGTCCAAAAATGTGGTCAGAATTTTTCTCCCCCCCCCTCCCTAATCCGGGCCGAACACAATAGCCTTCATAAATTCACTTTTAAATTCGCCCCGGCTAAAAAAAAAATCACGTTGCACCACAACTACAAACAATGTGAAGTCGCTAAAAGTGTTAAAATTAAGGCTGCACGTTATTGGTGGTGACGCTGTGAAGGTTTGTGACGTCACGATGGTCATAATCATGCGGATCTTTCTTTTTCGTGTTTGGTGATAGTACAAGCTACAAGTACAAGTTAGTCATCAAAATGATCATTTTATCTGATATCTATCTAGTTCTTTTGTTGTGCAGTTTTTACGCGTTTAATTATAATTGTTTTTAATTACAGTTTTTTGTGATTGTATCGGTTGATATTATGTTATGCGTGTTGTAGATTCGGTAAATCGGAATCTGTGTCGGCGAATAATATTGTCGGAAGGAACGCGCATGTCGGTGAAGAAAACGAGCGATACGCTATCAGTAAACTTGAACGTTATGCATTAGTCGTCGAAATAATCCTGTTGCTTCTAAACTGTCGATGTTTTGTAGTGTTCTGTTCAAATGCAACGAGATCTTGAATAATTCGCCGATAGTAATGCCTTTGGCCGGACTTCATGATAATTTGGATCCATGGCAGCGAATACAAATAAAAGAAGAGGCCGAGGTAATGAATGTGTTTTTGTTTGCTAGTTTATTATTTTATTTATTTTTCTCATCGAAAGGTGTATGATGTATGTAATAGTTACAAATTTTTTTCAATTTTATTTGAAATACTATCGTCATTTTAGCTTGCGTAAAATGCATGTAAAATGATTACTCGTATAGTATACAATTCAATATTTTTCTAATTTACGTTAACGGTTCAGCTTCGCAGTACAATTCTAGTGACTTACAGTTGATGATGTTTTAAGGTAGCCGTATGCTCAAAGTTTGATTAATTTTTCAAATTTAATCGGCTATCGGCTCGCTAAATTAGTAATAGATTCAATTCTAGATTTTGTTGAGTACATTTTATAACGATGATGTTTACGGAAGCTTTTATTTTGCAGTAAACGATGTGGCGAAGTCGATCAGCATAATGAGGATTTCGTCTTCATCTGTATGTATCGGTTTCTTTAGCCTCTTTATTTGTCGCCATGTCGTTCAATATCATTCTCTCTTTCATCGTAGCACTTCTCCAATAGCTCTTCCCAGACCCATTCGTGTCATCTTTCTCAAAGAAATGCTCACGCTTGTATTATGTAGTTTGCTTAATTTTTACTCGTAGGTACATATGTTTTTTTTATGTCTCTCTTTCTCCCCTTTGTATGCAGTACTCAATAGCTTTGTAGAAAAACGTTCGTTTGTTCGGAAGTAATTCACTGTGTGAGAACTCGTTTGAGTTTGTATTGTTTTTTACGGCTGGCTAGTCGAGTAGAATCGATGAAAACTGAAAAATACGCTATCGCGAAGAAGAAAAAAACATCGGAAGTTCGATGATGAACGTCTGTCGAAATGCTTACTCGTATCTTCTTCACAGTCCATGTTTTTTTTTTTTTTTTTTTTTTTTTTTTTTTTGAAAACTTTAAAAAATTTCCTACGAAAAATTTTTTAAAAAAAAA
>FIZV01042863.1:0-12611 GCA_900050545.1 Trionymus perrisii | reverse complement strand
AAAAAAAACAAGAAAAAAATTTTTTTGAAAATTTGCTGAAAATAGTTTAGTTTCTGAGTAATTTTTTAAATTAAAATAATTTTAGAAAAATTCTATATTTACCTATCGTCAATTTTTCTAAAAACAAAAAATGGATAAAATTTGTCAAAAAACTTAAAAATAATTTTCAAAATTTTATTCAAAACTATTTAGAAAATTCAACATTTTTTTCCTATTTTAAAAACAGCATTCAACTATTTGAACATTATAAAAAATTATTTCAGAAAAATTCAAAATTATTAAAAATATTGTTTCATGAGAATTAATGTAAACTTGAGATCTTGCTTAAAAAAGAAAAAAATACGTTTTTAAAAATTTTGTTTTCCAATTTTTCTAAAAAAAAAAAAACAATTTTTTAAAAAGAAATATCTTTTAAAACAAATGCGAAAAATTCATAGAAAAAAAAATCTTGAAAATTCAAACAAAATAAAAAAAAAATATTAAAATTTAAATAAGTTTTCCCATAAAATCGAGAAAAAAAATTGTTTCGTGACAAAAACATGAATGATTCCCGGCAAATAAAGTTGTGAAAAACTCAAACATTCAACGTATCATCATCTTCCCATTATTAAACACAATTTTTCCAACAATAAGGGCACTCCCCTTCTCCCAATTAACCCATATACATCTTGATCCTTGAACCGCACTGGTATGCTCTTCAACACAGATATGCAAACGTAATTAGGTGGAAAACAGCGATCAAAGGCGTCCTCTCGGCCATGTACCATAAAATCTCATATTATAGGTATATTCTTACTCGATAGATAGGTATGCTTATTTTTGGTGTTTACAAGGGTGTGGAGGGGGTAGGAGGGAGGCACCGATACGATGAATTTTCCATTTAACACGCATGATCGCGTCCACGACTAACCTTCTACGTACAGTGTACATCAAGAACCACGAGAAGTTTTCCACGAGAAAAGAGGAGTGTGTGGATAGTTGATATAACACGATCACACGTGTCTAATGTCCGGTACCATTATCGCTTTGATGAAGCGTACTAAGAAAAATTTCGAAACTTGGGCGATAAGGTATTAAAAAGCTATTTTTAAAAAATTCTCAAAATATGCCTCCTAGGACTCTACCCTTCCTATATAAAATATACGCGTACACCGAACCGAAATAATTATTGAATTCGGCGCTTCAATTTTTTTTTTCTCTATTCCAAACAAGCACGAGCAACGAAATTTGGTGAGAAAAATTGTTGTGTTTTATTAACTGACGTGTCGCAGCTTTCACGAGCAGATTTTTTTTTTCCAATATGTAAATTTCGATCTACATTAGTAACAGGCTGGATGAGAAGAGAGTAGGGGAAAATCTGTACCTGTTCGAATATTTCAATTTCAAAATATGAGCTAGTGTGAACAAGCAAACGCATTAATCACGCTTAATTAGTATGAATATAAGCCATAATGAACTTAACGCAAAAAAGGAAACATATAACCGAGCTTGAATTGGTTACATTAGTTTTCATGGGAAAAAAGAAATAAATTTTTGTCGTGTTAACAAATTAATACATTACCTATGCGCATTTAAATCATTGTGTTAGTTTACCCCTTTTTTTTAATCAGTCTTTTTCGTAAACTTGAACTGAATTTCTCGCTAGATTTTGATTTTGCATTATAAGAGACCGCCATTAACATTCAAATAACATTTATACGCGTCAGTTTTATCGTAAAATTATTTTTATAATGCCTGACTGACTACTGAGTCCTTCGATGAGCGGAACATTTATCTCGAGTCGGTTAAACGAAACCAAAATGGTGTCAAGTCTCATCGATTGAGGGGTGATTTCCAAAATTAATGCAATTGTAGTAGTATTCCCCTTTTGATCGAATAAATCAATAAGCTCGAGTTTTAATGCCTTGTTTCGTCAGATATGTGATTATTTTAGCACCGGTGTCAAATAAGTTGCCTATCTCTTCCTTAAATTAATGACAGGGACTGACCCTAAAAATTTCTCGCTACATTAGCATTTAATCATATTTGAAATTTTACGACTTCACTTAGTCCCTTTTCATCATCGTCATTATCATCATCGTCATCGTCGTAATCATCATAATCATCACCACCATCATCATCATCATCACCATCATCATCATCATCATCATCATCATCATCGTCTTCATCATCATCATCATTGTCTTCATCATCATCATCATCAGCACCATCATCATCAATATCATCTCATTTTTAAAAATCTCGTCAATTCCATGGATTTATAATTTTTCTCTTTTTTTCCCCGAACCTTTATGGCATTCAACAAACAGTATTTCTATTTTCTATAGTAGCCAGTCAGCAAATATTTTCTGAAGCTAGTTGAGTAAATACAATTTCTTATGATTAACGCCGAGAAAAAGTTATTCGAATGAACTCACCGATGGTGTCTTCAATTAGCTCATCCCTGGTCGAATTAATTCCTCAGCCAGATCACAATAAAAGTAATTCCATCCTATAAGCAAACATTACATAAATGGATAAGTCACGCAATATGTACAAATTTAAAACTACTTCGATAATTTAACTTTAAAAGCTCGGTCAAGATTTCACAGTCGGAACGGATGTGATTATCAAATGATTCCCAAACCATTCTCACACTTGAATTATTTTATCTTTACAGATTTTTCGAACGACTGGTAAAATACTGTGATACATTCATAAGTCTGATTCCGCTCACATTTATACTAGGATTTTATGTCTCATACGTGGCTAACAGATGGTGGCAACAATACGAAGCCATCCCATGGCCCGATCGGTTAGTATACACTGAATTCTCTCGTTCAGGTAATGAGTAATTTGCTAATTCATCGATACCCTTCGTGTAATATTTTCTGAAAACCAATCACGACAATATTGTATAATAAGCGGGGCTACGAGGTTATTTTTCTCATTTGTTTTTCTTTTTACAGAGCCATGCACACTCTAGCTTTATTTATTCCCGGAACAAACGAATACGAGAGGATAGTTAGACGTACTTTAATGAGGTACCTAAACTTGACATTGGTTTTAATATTAAGATCGATAAGCTCGGCGGTTAAGAAAAGATTCCCAACGGTGGATCATTTAACCGAAGTAGGTGTGTAAACATGACATTTACTAAGCTACACTAGGGTTAAATTATTCCGAGTTATTGACTAATTATCCGAATTACCGTGTAGGATTTATGACCGAGAGCGAAAAAGAAATGTTTTCATCTGTTTCTACGCGAGAGTTTAACACGTATTGGATACCTTGCGCTTGGTTCGTACAGCTGTTGCGGGATTATAAAGATACTAAACATATCGATGATACAGGAATGAAATTGATTATGAAAGTAAGTGTGTATGAATCACCTTCGATTAAAAGTCCAATCACGGTTTTTCTAATTGTTGTTTTTTTCTTCATAGGAATTTTGTACTTTTCGGGCAAAATGTGGATTATTGTGGAGTTACGATTGGATCAGTATACCTTTAGTATATACGCAGGTACAAAAGAAATATTATTTTGCCCATACTGAGTATATTACATTTATTTTAAGTAATTTGTATTTTTTTCCACAACTTTTATAGGTAGTCACTCTAGCCACATATACATTTTTTATTGCAGCAGTAGTAGGTAGGCAATACGTAGAGCACTCCAATCAACCTATGCAGATGGAAATCGACACATACCTTCCTATATTCACTGTGCTACAGTTTCTCTTCTACATGGGTTTGCTCAAGGTAAGAGAACGATTGGTAGCAAATGGACGAGGAAGTATTGAGAGGATACTGATTGATGTTGGTAAATTATTGCCGATGTAGGTGGCTGAGCAGCTGATTAATCCATTTGGAGACGATGATGAAGATTTCGAATTAAATTGGCTTATTGATCGACATATTAAGGTAGAATTTTTTTCCAGGTTTAAATAACTTTTATCCTCAGAAAGGTGTTTGTATTAAATTAATATGATGGGTTGGCATGATTTTCAGGTATCGTATCTAGGAGTGGACACCCTGCTGTTGCATAATCCACCATTACAGAAGGATAAATACTTCGATGATGACCACTATGTGCTTCCATATACTGCAGCATCCATTAAGCATAAAAAGAGACCGTATAGAGGATCTGTTGCCAACATGCAGTAAGCATTACATACTCGTATATAAAGTTGCCTATTGTGATGTCACAAGCGTCAATCAAGCGGGACTTCGAGCCTGAAATACTGTGATAGGCAACTTATCTAATACAAAGCCCTACGTTGTCTCGAAAATTGGATTTCAAACGAAATATGAAATTTTTTTAATTTCAATAGTGCTTGTAAATTTGTAATCAAATTTTGTCCTTGAATTTTTAAGAAGTCGAACGTTCCAAAAATTTCACCGAACAAATTATCATCAATTTGGTTCATCCTTTTTACCTATAGAAGCCTACCACTTGTTTTTACCATCACTTATTTTTATTTATTTTTTTTTTCACAGAGTTCCCGAAGAAGAACAAAATCTCTACTTGCCAGAAATAATCGAAGAAGACGACGGCACCGAAGAATCCTACACCACAAAATTCTCATCCAACAACGATGAGGATCGAGACCACTGGCGGTAAAGCAGCCTTCTTATCTCAAATCTCTCGATGTCGATACTCATTGTAAATTGCAATTGTATTTTTGTGTAGTCAGAATGTTGACAGCGGTAGACAGCATCGCGATAAATCCACCCAGCCTGATGATCTCGAAGAGGAAAAAGTCGTGAATAACATTCGATTCAAACGTATCAGCCCGTCAAATAGCCGCAACAATACCCTCAGAAGGAAAAACTCCGGTGGCACTCTGAGCGCCAACTCGGTCCAGTCGGAGTTGGCGGAATCCTCCAGACGCAATAATATTACATTAACCAAACATAATTCTTTGCTGTTCCATTCGGGTCGAAGACCCTCTTCGACGAGACGTTTTGCTCGCAAAGACGCATTTCGCAGGAAAAGTGTGGCAGCTTCGGCCAGAGATTGTGCTTCGGATAGGTCGAATTGTAGATTGTCTATGCATAGGGATAGCGACATTGACGCCCAGTGGAAAGGTATCAGATGGAAGCCGTTCAAGAAGGAAGATATTTATACCATAAATGCCGCAGATTCACCGGCCAATATGGAATCTCAATCTAGATCCAATCAAGTAGCTAGTTTTCCCGATGATTACGCGTCCTACGTTAATCAAGTGTTTAGTTCTTCCGTTGAAGAGTTATCTCCTTCGAATTTAATGTCTTCGAACAAGAAGGATAAGAAGGCCAATGGCGAAGTTATAGAATGTGATAATAAGGTCATCAAGTCTGCTAGAAGGTCTTCCATTAATTTGTTTAACCCTTCGGAGGATTCTCTGGTTTGATTTCGTATCTTGATGGTTTTGATTTAATCGATGATATCTGTGTGATTGCGATGACATGAAAATGCTGATTCAGCACCGTCCACGAGCAGGTATCACGAAAAAATGACACTCGTTGGGCATGTTTAAACGAATCGCAACCGTCCTTATATCTCGTGTTCACACTGGGGTGTTCACGGTATAATTTCTAATTTGAAGAAGACCTCAATTATAAATTTGAACTGCTGTGTATTTTTATTCAGGTAAAAATGCCCTCCTATATTTTTTTGATTTTCATTTTAGAGTTTTATTTGTCTAATATTATAGCATGAGTTTATTGTAATTATAAAATATTTGAGTTATTTAGTTCGTGAGCGTCAAACATTGAAAAAAAAAACGCGTAGCTGTCAAGCCGCTCTCGAAAGCCGAATTTTCGTTTTTAAGCTTGAACTCCTTCAAAAATTTCTTTAGTTCTGTTGTACTTCGGTTTTAAAAAGTCACTTTTGGTCTTCAGTTTTTTGATTCAATAGTGCAAAAATTGACTGAAGAAAACCCTGCTATTTATAAATCAGGGCCTGACGCCTGACCCAACCCAAAAGCTATCATTCTAAACAAAAATTCGACTAAAAATAAGGAAACGCAGGCTTTTGAGTGAAGTCTGATAAAATGATGTCTTATTACATCAAGTCGAATTGTAACAAGATAGGTAAATGGAAACAATTAAGTTTCTCTTACATTTAAAATTAAGTACAATTGAATTCCATTCGGATTGTGAAAGAAAATGAGCCAACGAACTTGAATGAAATTTCGTCACTTACTATTTATTTTCTTTCTGTTATTCCGCAATTGTCGAATTATGACGGAAACGAAATAAACTTGGCACACTTCAATTTTCGATCAAGTTGTCAGGTTATTGTTTTCTCCATTATCTACAACCGTACTACGTTGTTGAATTGAACAATAGATCAGACATCAGACCATCTAAAAATACACAAAAGCAAAAAATTAAAGTCCCGAGACTTGCAATTGATACGTCTTTAAAACTATTAATTATACAATATGCTTTTGTAATAAAATCATTTCACGGAGATGAATCGACCAGGGTATAGGTATTGTTGATAAAATGATTGAAATGTAAAAGGCATAAAATTAAACTCATCAACACTGTAAATAATCACTGTGGTAGCTTACATCCTCAGCTCTAGCTAGAGATCCATCAGCCAATGATGTAATGCAGAATACAATAGGATTCTTGTTTCCTGTACATTCGAGCAAAACCTTCACTGTTCTTCCATAAAAATAAATATTCGCTCATTCAAAAACTTAACTTCATCAACTAGCTAATTTAATGATCACTGATCACTGCATCGTCAGTATCAATTTCATAACAGATTTACTTAACGTAAGAAGATTGCACTTTACTAAGCAACGTACTTGAAAAGGAAAAATGATGAATTGTTATTCCGCAATACTGGTCTACTGGTAAAATTGGGGAAAAAACCGCAGCTGGAAACTTGATTCCACCTTTCAACGCGATGATTGTGAAGTTGAAACTTGAAAGGCGAACATACATTTGAGAATCGTTAATTAAGTACAATTTAAAAGCAGTTTACTTTTGAAAACGAAAAAAACCACTGAACTAATCGAATTCGCAATAAAAGACGCGCCGGACGCCGGTGTTTCACTCTCATAAAATGGCTCAACAATTTCAACTTCTTTCCATCTTCTTTCAACTGACGAGTGACGTCATAGTTGAAGTTGATGCATTTAAATAGCGCCCTCTATACGTAAAATATTGATAACGCTGGTAAACAAAAACGTTGCTAGCGCGAAGCCAAAGAACAAAACAAAAAACTTTTCATTAATTTCGGCATTCCAAATTTCAATTTCGAAATTTCTGAAATAAATCGAAAAAATTCCTTAAATGATGAAATTTAACGTATAGAAAGGCGAAATTTCATCAAAAGTGCACGTTAAACTGCATAAAGGTTTCCCTAAAATGTTATCCTCTCGCCTACTCGGTTCACGTTTCCCCTACAAAGAACTAACCAGGAGCTTCAACTTCTTCAGATCTCAAAAAGGTAATAATATAAAACTGACTAAATCTCTCAATACAGAATAAATTTACTTCATGAAATGCATCTGTTGTGATAGATTCTTCAAAGGAAGAAGTCGTACCTGTCGCTGAAACTACTCCAAGGGTTAATGTGGCAGAAGAACCTCGTAACATCGAAATCCCCAAACGCCAGCTACCTTTTCTAAACCCACACATACCGATCCGTCAAGCATGGGTTGAGAATTTAGACACGAAGGGGAAAAACTACTTGGGAATAATTGATTTACATCCCGAAATATTCGGCACTGCACCTCGAGTTGACATAATTCACGAAAATATAGAGTGGCAGAAGAAATACAAACTTGTCGTACGTAAATGAACCTCGCTACTGGTTCCACTTCGACTACTCGTCATTTATACATTTTTGTTGATTAGAATTGGAACTGGACTCCGACAAGAATCGATATAAAAAGAAGTACTAGAAGACCGTGGCCGAGAAAAGGTACCGGTAGAGCTCGTCATTCTGATAGGAGATCACATATATTCAAAGGAGGTGCAGTTTGTCATGGTCCGCGAGGTCCAAAGACTTACTTTTATATGTTGCCTATAACCAAACGAATTCTAGGATTGTGTGCAACTTTATCTATTAAACTGGCTCAGGTATGAATTTCAACAATTACTCGTATTGATTTCGATACGTGAGTGACATTTTGAGATTTTTCAGGATGATATACATATAGTCGATCGTCTAGAAATCCCCACCGAAGATCCTAATTTCTTATTGGATTTGGCTGAAGAAAGAAAATGGGGAACTTCGGTTTTATTCGTCGACGAGTAAGTTACCTTTGAACTGGTTTTATCACGCTGAAGCACGATCAAGTTGATTAATAATTTTTCTTCTCGATTATTTCAGTTCGGATGTTTTAACTCAGAACATGGCTCTAGCTTTAGACGGCATTTCACACTTTATGGCTATGCCTCTTTACGGTAAATGTTGATAACCACGTCGACATCTTTCTGATTCATTGTGTACTTACATTTCTGTGCTTTTTCAGGATTAAATTGCTACAGTATGTTGAAATTTGAAACTTTGGTTCTAACTTTAAGCGCAGTTGAGCAACTCGAAGAGAAATTATTATGGCATATACATAATCCGCAAGTCAAAGCTGCCCGGTTCGATAAAAAAGTGCTTAGACATTGAATAGAATGAACATTTTGTTATGAATTTTAATACTAAGTATATTCGTTTTCTTATTTTATTTTATTTCTTTTTCTTTTCAATTACGAGAATGATTTCTATTGTTTTCCAAATGACTCGAATATACCTACATTTTCCCCCAACCATCCATTTTGCAAAATGGACATCATCTCCACATCAATTATCACACCGAAGCAAGGTATTATTTTTCAAATATTTATTTACGATTTACAATTAATGACTTTAACGCGAAAAGAAAAAAAAACAGATATTAGCGAACATTCGTTCCTAATTATAAAGGTACATTGTCCTGAATGTATTGAAAAAAAATGTATATTTACATATTAAAATTACTAAATAAATATAGAAAGAAAAAGCGATAACATTCAACGCTGTACAAAATTTAAAAAATTACAAAGTACTCGTCGATAAAGGGATAACAAATTTGTTTAGTAAGTGATGAAAAAAAAATAACGTATTGAAAATGAAAAAAAGAAAAAAAATAATTATCACAAATAATCATATTATAAGAACGATGTGCTGTTAAAATACTGCATGAAAATCTCGCACCGAGATAAAAAAACATGTCCGTCAGTGGAAGGGAACGTTGAAAGACACTTCGTTATTTTAATAGATTTTCAGCGAAAAAAAAAAAAACGTGTTGCAGAATCAAAAAAAAAAAAAAAATACAAAAATGCAAGACGCGGTGAGTATATCAAGAAGCATTTCCCAACAACGATTTACTCTAATCTATCGCCATCAATTTCTTTTCGTATCAATGAGTATTAATTCTTGAAATGTGATTTAGCACATGAACACACACATATAAAAATAGACAAATCTGCGCCCAGATTGTTCGTCTCGTACACATAAAAAAAAAACAACAACAACGATATAACAACAGGAATGAATAATGTAGATTTCACTAACTCTATAAAAAAAAAGTAATAAAAAGGTAGCGTCGGAAATATTCGTGATTTTTATACGTCGACCACAATTTTTTTTGGTAACTTGTTCCTGTCTATGTGGGTTACCTGCCGCCGCCGATAACAAGCAAAAGTAACTCGATTCGTCTTATTTAATAACGATGGTGATTGAATAGAAGGGATAGAGAATGCAATAAACAAAACAGAGAACGAAGGAAGACAAGACACACGCTGCGTAGAATATAGAATTATGATATATCAATATTATCGGATCCCGCCATTTAAAATCCGTTATCGCGCTTAGGACATAGCAAGAATATTAAAAAGTATACAAATAAAACAATGATAGAAAATATCACTTCGAAAGGAACACATAATAACAAACATTAACGAACAAACTCACACGAAAGAAAAAAAAATCAATAAAATTGCGAAATAAAGTTACCAATTAAAAAGTACTACCAAAAAAAAAAAAAAAAATTAAATACTTAAATAAAAATACAAATACAAAAAAATATGTGTATGTGCGTGGATGAGGACAGGGCTCAGCCCCAATGAACATCTCTTTCCAATGGAGAGGGGGGTATAAATAAGGAAATTCCGACGCTACGGTGCAAAGTAAATAGCATAGGAGAGGGGGGTCGAGAATAAAATATACACTGTACAAAAAGAAAGAAATATTACGCACTTGTCGTCGTTCAAAAAAGTATAGACACAACATAAAGAGAAAAAGAGAAAATACGCTAAAAAGTAAAAACAGAAGGGCACAGCCGATAATTCGAAATAAATTAGCCGATTGTTATACACAAATACCTAAAATAAACAATAAAGAAAGAGAGAGAAAAAAATCAAAAGAAAACAGAAAGAAGATAGAGAAAGAAAAAAAAAATGATAAAAATGAAAGGTTAAAAATTTCACAGCCGACTATTCAAAGTGTATTACTTAGGCCTTCGAAAATAACGTAACACAACGTAGCCCAAAATTCTAAATACTAAAAGGAAGACGAGCAAAATCAACGTATTACACCATAACGGCAATGCGGATCCTTCGATCGCAAGTATATCTGAAACCGGAATGTGTGTCGAGGTTTTACATACGTCGAATTTCGACTGAGTTGCACATCTGTCGAGAGAGAAAACATTTCCAATTAGAAACATCGTCCTTAAGATACTCGTTTGAGATCCAATAGCGACGAGTACTCACGAAATTGGCGATCCTTCGCTGAACTCGACAATCTGCATGTTTTGATAGGCGTAGTGAACCATGCTGAGACGTTGCATCCACGTAAACCAAGGCGGTATATTGGTGGCCAAATATCCTCCGAAAAGCTGCGTAGCCAACGTGTAAATGGCGCTGATGGTCACAGATACTTGCATGTCCATGCAGCAAGCGCCAATGAAAAATCCGACGCTCTAAAAAAATAAAAAAATAAAACAATAAATAAACGTATCGATTGATTAGGTATTCAATTTAACTATTGAATAATAAGACTAATTTTAAAAAATTATGTCATCGAACTGATCACAAAACGCAATGCACTTTTTACACAATTTCATAATTTACCCTCTCCCCCTCGCCTCCCCTCTGACCCGAATACAGAGACGAATATTTCATACAAGTACAAAAAAAATACCAATGATTAAATGGATGATGAAAATTGAATTTAAAAAATGAAATTTAAATTATTGAAAATAACTGTTAAAAAAAAAATTGAAATTGAAAAAATTGAAAAAATGTACCAAAACGCGATGAAAAAGTTGAAAAAATTAGAATTACAAAAAGTTTTAAACAATAAGAAACACTTTTTAATAATCAACACTGAAAATGGCCAAATTAAAAAACTGCATAGTGCATACAACTTGTTTGCAAAAAAAATAAAAATAAAAATAAAAATATTAAGAAAACAGGAGAAAAAGAAAGAAATGGGAAACACGAAAATTAAATTAAAAGCAACAAAAATAAATCAAAAATCTGATGATTTTACAATTTCAAAGCAAAAAAAAATTATAAATGAAGAATCAAGAAAAATAATTGAGAAAATGAAAAAGGGGAAAAATGGCAATTGAAAAAAATCGAAAGAATTAAAAATAACTGAGAAAAATAAGAAGTTAAAAGCTCAAAAAATTGGACAATTTTGCAATTTAAAAACAAAAAATTACAAATCTAGGAAATAAATTGAAAATATGAAAAATTGGAAGAAATTGATAATTAAAAAAATCAAAACTGATTTCAAAATTATTGTTTAAAAAAATTTTAAAATGAAAACTCAAAATCTGGTTAAATTTACAATACGTAAAGTAATTAAGAATTATAAACCAAAGAAAATAATTAAAAATGGGTGCAATTTTTTTATAAATTTTCAACCTAAAAATTCGAATGATTTCATAACAAAAAAAAAACCTTATTAAATTTCGAGAAAATATGAGAAATTGAAGGAAACTTACGCTTTAAAAAAGCGAAACCGGATTAAAAATGGCAGGAAAGTTTTTTTTTTTTAAATTTTCACTTCAAAAAATTGGTCAATTTTACAACAAAAAATATTTCAATTGAAAATCGAGGGAAATCACTGAAAATATGGGGAAAAAATTGCAAATAAAATAATCGAAATTAAACTAAAAGTAATTGAGAAAAAAAGATCAAAAAATTCAAAATTAGAAATATTAGATAATTTTACAATTTAAAAAAATATACATTGAAAATTAGTTTAAATTTTAGAAAATTTAATGAAGATATGCAGCATTTTAACAAGAATAATTTTTTTAAATCAGTAATTGAAAAAAATAAAATGGCAAAAGAATTTCAATAATAAAAAATTGAAATTGAGTTGAAAATCACTATAACCTTCAAAAAAGCACCTAGGTAATTAAAATCAAACCACAATTAAAAATGACAAAGAATTGAAGTATTATCAAAAAAAAAAAAAAACTGAGAATATAGAAAAAAAATTATTGTTGAAAAAAAAATCATAATTTCAATTAAAAATAATTGAAAATGGAAATTAAAAAAAAAAAAATTGATTTTTAAAAATTCAGAGATGAAAAAAAAATAAAATTTAGAAAAAAAATTTTTAAAAACCCAAAA
>FIZV01042828.1:0-20859 GCA_900050545.1 Trionymus perrisii | reverse complement strand
ATACACACCCAACAAAAACCAAAAAGTTTTTAAAAAAAAAAAAAAAAAAAAAAAAAAAAAAAAAAAAAAAAAAAAAAAGCAAAATACATCAAATTCAATCCTAGCAAAACAAAATGAATTTTTCACGACAACACTGAGCAAAAGTGAAAATTTCATTAAACAGAATTGAGCCAACTTGATTAACTCCTTCATGCGATTTGAGGCAAAAAATGTTCAAGAAATCTACGAATTTGTCGAAACCCGCCAAAAATATCAAATTAAAGACTTCGATTAACAATTGATAATATTTTGCCTATTAAATTTCAGCATAATCGGATCATTCTGAAAGGTAAATTAAGCACAGGAAAATAAGCGGAAATATCCACAAATAACCAAATTATAATTGCAACACTTCCGTGTAACTCGATCATAACATTTTAAGGATTTCGTATCGTATAATAAATCAACACGGCGAGTACGAAGGTAGGAACGCACGACATTATAAGCAAATACATACAACACCAAGCGTCTGTCGCGCCCTCAATAGCTTCACTAGGTTCATGAATGACAGCAGGTTTCGTCAACTGGCTACGTATCACTTTGATAGTGCCTTTAGATAATTCATCAACTTCGCGAGCAAGCGTATTTAGATATTCGGGGTTATAATCGTAAACCTGCTTTGGCAGCGGCGGATAAAAGCTGAGAAGTTGCAGATACTCTCCAGAATCATCGATATGTGATGTGATATTCTGGCTGGTCACTGTATTTTCATCGGTATAAGGCTGCGGATATGAAATCGTCGTTATTTCTCAAATACTAATGTACGGACTAGTATTTTGGGCTGAGAATTCGACACTGCGGTACGTCTACGTACTCCGATTTCTTCTTTTCTCACTAAAAGCTGAGGTCCGTTTAATGTTTCGAACATGATCAATTCAAGTATCGTTCCAGGATCCTTAACCTGCCACGTTCGTGGCCTTGTATCTTCCTCATGAGGGCAAAGTTCAAATGGTGGACATATGTGAATGCTGTGACGTCCCGGTACTGCGATATTTGAATGAGACTTTGCAATAAATCAGTCTAATATAAGATGATGTTGATAATTTACCAGCGCACAAGGCAGGGTATCTGTCATCTTTTCCAAGTACAAATAATGGATCGCAATTCGTGTCGTTCTGTCCAGTTTTATAAATTGTCTTCATTTTGGTATCTTTGGTACAGAACACGCATATGAATTGGTATAAATCTCCGTAAGAACCGTCTTCCGATATTGTATTGCGAACAACTAACGAGCATCCGAAAAACATGGCGTTGGCTCGTCGGAAGTTGCCATTACTTTAAATAAATTAATTTATAAATTATAGCTACTTTTAGAGTAACCAGTTCGAACTATCAAATTAAGGCAATAATTACGAATCGAAATCGTGCAACGAATTATTTCTCAATAGTTTTTTTAAAACTTGCACGAAGAATTTTTGCGTCGGGTTCTGCGTCATTATCTTCTGGAAACAACCATTCTCGCAGTGTAAAGAAGATCCTAGTGGAAAATCACAAGCACTTGAAAAACTATTCCATTTTAGTTAGTGAGAAGTTGAACCAAAATGCGATACCCAATCCGTCGATATTTCTTAGCTCTGCGTATTCTTCCAAGAAACGTCTTTGGCATGTTTCAGAAGCTCGTATAGCTTCTTGTTCCAAAGTCCAATGCCACGACTCGATAGAAAATATGTAAAATTAGATGTTTATCACATATATGCACGTATAACGCATAACGTACCTACTTATTCGATTTATAAATCAAGTTACTCACTACTTTATGCATGTTACTAATATTATGAGCGAGACTATTTCGAAAAATGTTCACGATTCTTAGAATTCTCATCTTATTCGATAATTTCAATTGCGACTGCCAGCAGATCCAACCTTCGCAGTGGTTTTCTTTCGGCACAAATGTCTGCAACATTTTGTCGCTATCGATTGCAAATCCGAAATCATTCAACATTGTGATTACAAATTAAAACTTTTTTTTACCACTCTATAAACATCGTTTTCAGCTACACGTAGGCATATTCGAGTTTTATTGCTCATATCTACAAGCGCTGCACCTTGTATAGAACGACTAAGTGAAGTGATCAACAACGAGCTCGAAATGAAGCATGATAAAATATTGAAAAATCGTACTTTAAATTCGCGAATGATTTTTTCCGACATTTGTAATCTTATTCAAACACACCGTGAAAAATACATCGCCAGTAAAAAAAAGTTATCGTTAATTGAACATCCGTTCATATGGAACCAACTATTTTTCAATTCTTCGCGTCCATTTCAACAAAATTCAAAACTGGTAAAAGGTATATCTTCGACCATGCAGCCGTATATTATCGTGCGATAATATACGGCTGCATGGTCGAAGAGGTATATAGTCTGTGTCAGTTGAGAATGGAACAACAAACCTGGTCTAAATCGTTCCAACTTTTTTTTCATGACCATGTATTTTTATATAATACCGAATCCACCTTCCCCGATTGGTTCATTCTAAATTCTAATTTTATTGGAACCAATCGCAGAACGTGAATTTGGTATTATATAAAAATACATGGTCATGAAAAAAAAGTTGGAACGATTTAGACCAGGTTTGTTGTTCCATTCTCAACTGACACATACTGTAATTTGCATCGATGATAATTTATGAGGAATTCAATTCAATGTGTCATGTATCGCGATTTATAAGTAAAGGAGAATTTATTCAAAGAAAACGTGAAAACTATAAGCTCAATCTTACCGGTGCGATAGCTATAGAACTGCGTCCGCATTACTCTGCAATAAACAGTCGATCTCGGTTCTCGGCTCTGGAATCTCGTGGCAACTGGAAAACTGCAAATCGAGGGTATTGGGCCGATGACCGGTGATTTCGTAGAGTAGAGCTGAATCGTGTAGATATAGTCTAGAGAGGTTGAACTGTCCACCGCAATTCATTTTCAATGTTGTTCATATGCTCATCTATCAATGAACAGAGTTGAATTAGAAAAATAGAATTTCATGAGTTAATTAGAGCTAAGAACAATAATTTCTAGATTCATATAGGAGATAACTTGATTAGGTATGAAAGAAATAGATTGGATTGCACAATTGTCTATACAGGAACTTCGTTGCACTTAATGTATCTAATAACGAATCGAATCTATACTCAAGAAGTGTAACACTCTCATAACCTAGACCTACAGAGAGATACACTTGAGTAATAATATTACTTCAGATATCATCTTTACTTGCTAAATAAAGCTCAATAATTATAAAGTAACACTTACGCATCAGAAGAAAAGATTCGACATGTAAATTACGACATTACAATCCACAGACTTCAAATTAACACTAAATTTATTCAAGGATTTCGTTAAAGTAAAGTTGAAGCAAAATAAATAACCGCGACGCGAGCGTCAGTTTTTGAGTTTTCCACAAAACTCGTAAAATGTAAGTGCAAAATGGCCGCCGTCAGCCGTGCAAAAAGTAACAACATCCAAACAAAACTCAGCAACAACAAACACAACAAGCGACGCGCAACGATTGCGAGAGGGGAAACCAAATCAGTGTTGCCACATCACGAAATATTTCAGTCGTTTGGAATGTTAATAAAAATATAGTTTTGACAAAGGTTTTAACAGATGAAGATGTTGATCAACTTCACTTTTATGGCCTTATGGGAGATATTTTTTAATAAAAACAAACAATTGATTTTCTTTTATTTCATAAAGTACATCAAGACGTTGGAACTAAGAGTCTAAGAACAAGAACTGCTATCTAGGCGCTAGGCCTATGTTGTCGACTCCTAACAAAATAAGGAAAAATCTTTGAGGCATTGGGTTGCATTCTTGCATTGCATGGAAAATACCTAGAGGTTTTTCTTTTTTCTTATTTCCAATTTCATAATAACAATTTCGAATTTTTGAATAAAGTTTTGAATAGTATTAATATATGTTGAGAAGGCAGCTTTTGTCAATCATTTTTCTCCTAAACGAAATTGTATCTTGGAATAACTGAACATTCTGCTTCCTAGTGTTCATTTCAAGTTGCACCACTAAAACGTTGAATAAGATTTTTTCGCAAGATGTCCCAGTCATTTGACCTGGTTATTAACGAAAAAGAATTCAATACCTACATAATTAATTCATATTAATAAATATTTATTAAACACTAAAAACAATATGTGGGTAGTTTTAAAAACGAAACGTTTAAAACGCGGCTATTAAAAGTACACAAAAACTGGTATGAACAAGTAAAAAAACTGACTAGTGAAAATTGACGAAAAACATCACACTACGTAATTAAAATATTAATAAATGGAACTTTTAAATAAGGTGGATAATTTCTCAACCGTTTTTTTCGGTCTTGAATCTGGAAACTTTTTATGTAGCCTTCGAAGAACCATGATTTCCTTATCCATTATCATTACGATAATCTACCTGTACCTAGATCTACTACATAATATCTCGATACTCATTCACATCAAACATGGAGACTTTTGATTTTGTTTGTGATCAAATTCATCACCTTGAGACTTCGCTTAAACTTGGCTAACTCTTCAGCATTGGTAAAGAACGAATTCAATAAATCTTGTAGTATTTCGTGTTTATTGTTGTTCATTAATTTTTCGCAATATTTTCCAAAACTTTCCTTAGCAACGAATTCCTGCTTGAATTTCGCAAGTTTTTCGGTATCAGGGAAGCACGATTTCAATAATCGATCGAGGTGTTTTAGTTTATCGCCTCCGATGAGTTCTTTGCAAGCTTCGATGAAGAAACTTTTTTCGGTAATATTAGTTTTGAAATCTTCATTCGCGTGTTGCATGATGCAGAAAAAAGTATCATTTTCGGGATCAGACGTCCACCGACGTAACATTCCAGCGATAGTGCATTCATCACAGGCTTTTAGAACGAAATCTCTTAACTCCGTGCAAGCAGTGGTCCAAATAGCTTCTAGAACATCGTAAGATCCAGCGTTCAACGATAGATTAAATATCATCAAGAATTGATTTTCATTAATCAATTCGCGAATTTCTAACCACATTGAAAGCGTTTCTTCAAAATGGCTTCTGGTACAAATCAACATGAATATTATTTGCATAGCTCTAAGAGCGATGACATGAGACCGTTGATGATCATCTAATTTCCTCAATAACAACTGCAAATACTTCATATCGTGCTTGTCAATCAACCAGATTGCCATTCGTACTTGTTCGTTAAAATCCAAGTGATCCAAAAAATACTCCTTAGCAGGCCAATTATCAACATCACGATGTTTAATCATGAAAGTATCGATGGATTCGGTTCCGGGTACAGCTATTTTATCCATTTCATTTCTAAAGAAGCAATTCCAGTAATAAATCAAAGGGTGATCATCGAAAGTACATATATTGACGTCGTTACTTGATGGCAACAAAGGTGATAAACGTTCCAGATCGTTTTTCAAGCAGTACGTGCATAAAAGGTAATATTTTTCAGTTTCACTCAATCGAAGTGAGTTCATGAACAAATTTCTAGCCGTTTCTTTATGATTAATGGTGCCGTTGGAATAGAATACTATATGACAAATATGATTATATACGAAATGGTTTATTCTATAATCGAAAAATACTTTGCGAAAGATATACGATACCCAATCTTTTATCTCGTTTCGTATTTTATCGATGTATGCAAAAATAAGATTAGTTATTGACTTCGGAGTAAATATATCTTTCGTTGATTTTAAAACTTCGTTGTATATGGTTGACTCGATATTGGAATTCTTCACGTTGTCTTTATAAATCTTTTTTATAACTTGAGGTATATTTACATGTCGCCAAAAGGCAAGCGCTACGCTCAAAGCCGCGATTTCTTTCAAGTCAGCAACGGCGGTAGGTATTGTTTCTTTTACTTTGGTATTTACTGTAAAATAAAAATACACAACATGAGACAAGTGATCGAAATGGGAACAGATGAACGTCGTTGAAATTGACTTCATCTTACATGGAACCGGATATGGATAACATATCTCAGCGTCAGCATCAGAGTCCTCATCACTTCCGGTGCTCCTTTCAGTATGAGAGTAATAAATATACGAACACGAATCATCACTATAGTAACTGTCGGAATCGAAGCTTGATGTAGAACTCATGGTTGATTTATAACCACACGAGAAACCAAATTTCAAAACTTCTCACTTTGTGCGTATAACACAGCTGATAACCTGTTGTCAAAAATCAACATTTTGTTTGTAAATTAGTACCAGAAAGTGTTACGATTGATTACACATGATACGTTTTGAAATAGCAACTACCACTTTATAATTTATTAATTCACATTAGAAAAAAATTATTCGGCAAAAACAGAAACTGTCAACAGATACTTATTTGTGCAAGAAATTTCTTTACGACGATTTCATCACTGAGAATATAAAGCATTACACTTGCAACACCGGTAACACATTTGAATAGAATATTCAGAAAACTGTCTTCTTTGCATATTGAAAATTGAATTTTAACAACTCACCTTAAAATCACTGAAGAACGGCAAATTAATTAATCACATTCATTATTAACAAAGCACTTTCGTATTATTAAACCATAACAAGGCAAAAATTCCTCAAATTCGGATTCACGCGAATTAACTGACAAAATAGCGACGAACGAATGGGAACGGGGAAGAAACGAAGCAAGATAACATTTGCAAACGAAACGATGAATATTGAAGACTAAAGAACAATACGGACCAGAAGGCACAAAAATACCTGAAAATGTGCTTTCTGTTTTGTTTGAATGTGTTCGTTTTGTACACTTCGATCTACAAATTTTTGCAGTTAGTTTAGAATAGAGATAGATAAACCTATGCGTAAGTGTATGGCATAGCATGGTGCTTAAAAATCAACATCGTATTTTTTCATTTTCAACTTATTTAGGTACCTAGATGTATTTTGAATTCAAAATGATTTAATTTGCGATTTACTTGAAAGACTCCCTGCAGCCTGTTTGATGGACATTCGACGTCACTTAATACATTCAACATCAACTGAGATGGAATCACGATGCCTTCCTTGTTTCTGTTCTCGGTGGTAAGATATAGAATGCAAAATATTATTAAAAAATAAATAGAATTAAGAACTAGTTTATAGTGTATATCGAAGTTACTTACAAACAAAAAACAAATATAGGTATAACACCTGTGGAAACTAGAAATCCTTATGTCTCTGCTTTCGTCAGAATCATAAGTCGTTTTTTCACAGGATGTTCTCTGCTCATCTGCTGTATGATCGGGAATAGAGACATAGAGAGTGCCAGAACGATATTCGTCAGAACTTTTAAACCCACGTGTTTTACCTTTGACCATCTGTAAAATACGCCAATCAAAAATTTAGAACATAAGGTTCAGGAAATTAATCATAACTACGTGGTTAATTAATATGACTTAAACGGGGTAAAATAATAGAAATGTCTCTCCCGGTATTAATAAGACTAAATAGACCGATGAGAATTCACTTCAAATCAAGAAATATCAAACATGACGATTGCCTATCGACCAAGCATTTGACGACTTGACGTATTCAAAGTGTCAGTTTGGTATGAATGAAATACTATAAAGTACTACTAAACCAAGTTCTTGTTTACTTCGTACAACATTTAACTTGAACTGCTTGCAAAATATGTATAAGTAAGCACATCATAGTTAGAACTTTCTAAATCCATTTTGAAGAGAAAAAGTATACTCACCGTTGAAGTTGATTAACTATTCTTGTGAGATATAAAACTCAATGAGAATTATATGAAATAAGCTGACAGGAACAATCCGACTGGTCAAAACTTCTACAACATTAACATTAGTCACGATGACCGTCCATTACGTAGGTGTACGAATGAAATGAATGATGGCCCTGCGAAACACAACGAAACCAGTGCAACCACAACCACAAGCGAAGCGGTGTTGAGCGATGCAGGGTTACCCTTTGATTTTTGAGGGTGACAGTAAAGGTGCCAGATGCGCCGATACGCACTTCTTTATAGGTTAGATTAATAGATTTTGTTTTCATAAAAAAATATTATTCAATTGCAATTTAATATACTCGCTCTAAAAAGTGGAAATTCAAAAGTAAAAGAAAAATCACACTCATTTATTTTTAACCGACCAAAATTTTATAATGAAAATGAAACAAAAAAAATGATATCAGCCATTCTTAATTAGGTAACATTGTATACTCTAAATTGGCAAAAACAGAAGGAAAAAAATATGTAACAACATAAAAGAGGAAGAGAAATACAATAATACTCCATAGAACCACAGCTAAATTACACACTTAAAATAATACATCACAAGAAGAGAATAATCGTCAAGACTTACAAATCTTAAATAAATAAATAAATAGAAATAGGTAATTATTCGATTAAAAAAATATCACGAATTACATTCTTTCTCCCAATCCTGAGTAAGGTATTTTTCATATATCTGAACAAATTTCCCCATAGGACAATATTCTTCACAATTTGGTAATACTTTCACATTAATATGGTTCAAGGAATAATCATCGCTAAATAAAATCTACAAAAAATTAATCAACTTTATGCTTCTTTCATTTAATGCATAAAATGCTTTTCACCGATTTTCAACTTACTTTGATTAAAAAATTATTCGAACTCGATCGATAAACTTCAAAAATTAAGGAAGCACCGTACGTTGGTACAAAATTTCTTTCCAGATTCAAACCATCAAATAACGAAGTAAGCGAAGAATCGTGCCCAGAATAAAAATAAAATTTACTGTTAATCGGACGATCATAAATTACGTCTTGAATCCGGTGAATTATGTCTTTAATCAAGGGTCCTGAAACGATTAATTATGGTAATGAATTCAATACACGATGAAAACTTCGAAATTTCATCATCTTCATATACGTAGATCAATTTACCAGCTAACAATTGACGCATTTTTGAAGTTTGAGTTAAATAACCAAAACTTTCAACGTAAAATTTATTCAGTCTGGTTGAAAAATCTTCGTCGACCCAATCCGGTGCTCTTAAATTTAACGATTTCTGAAAAATCGATAATTATACAATCAGTACATGGCTTCTGAATTTAGGGGAAACTGAAAATATAATTTAATTACCTTTGAGCGAAGGTAATCGCCGACATGAAATACGTCGTAAGCACTTGTTATGTTATCATGCTGAGTAAAATTAGATAAGAAATTTATCAAGTACTTGACATTCGTGTTATTACCCACTTCCTTGCTCACTTTCAAGTATTCTTCGTTATAACTCGCACACTTCTCTTTTTTACGAATTATCTGTACAATAGTAAATCGGATTAAGCGATAAATATTATTGAAAGTTTTTGTACATGATAGAATGATTTAGGTATATATTATTATTTGTACAATTCTTACATGCACTTTATCAGGAGATGTTGAGTGAATAGGTACAGGTTGCCATAACAATTCTTCGTTCCAAATTTGTTGTTGATTAGGTGGATAAAATCCAGCAAGGACTAGAGCTCCGCTTTGATAACATCTGTCTACAGCTGTGGTAACCATTTGCACATCTTCGGCGATTGTATCTTCATATGGTACCAATAAATTTTCATATCGTTTGCGTAAGGCTTTTCCAAGCTGGTACATTTGAAGTTTACCTTCCTAAAGTAATATTCAATTTAAATATCATCTCTAGTCATTTATAAAGTACCTACGATAAGAATACACTGCTTTTCGTACATTCACCAAAGCACCTAATCCATCGGGCCAGAATTTTCCCTCAGTTTTAGCGTTCGCGTCGAATTTAAAAATACGTAGAGGGGCTCTCATGCCATGTCGAAAGAGCTGAAAATAAATTATAGGTTTAATAAGGGTAATCAACAGAACAAATCTATTTAATAAATTGAGAAACACTTACTACAATGGTTTTCACCAAATTAAGATCACTACGGAACGAATCCGAGGTTTGCACCAGCGTTCGGTCGCAATATATCCAAAAACACAGGCAAACGATAAAACAGCGCAGTTTTAACATTTTTCAAGAAACGTATTTTGGACATATCTTTCTACTAATGGAAACGAAACGACCGAATAACTGCCCGTTAAATTAAATTTAAACACCATAGATAGTTACTTCTGATTTCACTTCCGTAACATAAACAGGAGAAAATGAAGTTTGAAATGACCATATTGATTAGTTCAACGACTTCAAAGTTCTCACATAACATCAAAATCGGTTCTACTGTCTTTAATTTTGCAATTTTGCTAATTGCATTGAATTGATTTGATATTCTTATCAGTAGTAATAAATTTCAAGAGGTTGAGTGAGGGACGGAGCATGACGGAGCGGGGTAATGTACAAGTGCGCACTGCGCAGTCTTTCCATCTCGCGCGCGCGGCATCCTTTGGCGGTTTGGCGGCAGCAGCGAAAACATGATTATTTTCCCTTTTTCCTATTTTCCAATTTTCCCCATCAATTCCGTAAGTAATCGAGTATCCGCAATCTCGTCTTCACGATGTGATCTCAGAAGGACGAAGACTCATTTTAGAAAATTTTCATCTCACGATTGCCAAAGAAAACCAAAATTTCATGCCTTACGTAATTTTTCAATAAGAACCAACCTGAATCAACCCAAGGCTACTGGTTAAAATCAACCTTCAAAATATGAAGATTGAAGACGATAATATGTTTCAAAATCATTTCTTCATTTAAAACACATAGAAAATTCATAAGAGCACTTTCACAATAACTTAATAACACATTTATTAAAAATGATATCCACTGCTAATAAAAAAAAAAAATTGCGAAATAAAAATAGGAAAAATGACACGCACGTCCAAAAAGAAAAACAAAAGAAAGTAAAAATATGAACGAAATAAATTAAAAGGAAAACACACACACAAAAACAAAAGTGTAAGGTAAGAGGTATTAATTAAACATAGCAAGCGCTTTCCCAATCACGTGGAATGAATTGTTTCACATATTTTGAGAAATTATTCAACAGGCAGGGATTTCCACACTGGGTGATATTAACCGGCGATGGCATTTTGCCATTTTTAGGTAAATAAAATGCCTGTAACATAATCACATTATTAAGTTCCATCGACATTGATTTAATAAAAAATGCGTAAATAGGAACCAAAAACTTACATGTACTTCACTTTGTCCGCTAATTAAATGCATTTCTAATATTACAGCTGAGGTAAAATCTGGCTTTAGTCTATTTTTGGTGAATTTTTCCCTATCTAAAATTCGCAGCATGTTTACAATTGATTGTTCGTGAGCAGAGTATAGGAACATTTTTTTGTGCGTATTGTTATTGTGTCTATTTTTCATATCCGTGTTTATTTTATCTAGTAAAACACCTGCAAAAATAAAAAAATATTCAGTCAATGCGATATTTCCGCTCATATCACGAATTTGCAGCTTCAATCAATCATCCAATCATGAGTTTAAATTGAGGATTGACATCGTGAGAAAATCAGACAGGAAGTTAATTAAAAAACACATAGCTCAAACTGCTCACCACTAGATAACGTAGTTATCTCTTGATTTTCAGTTTGCACTAATAAGCTTTGAGTGGCGTATTTATACAGCATTTCAGGATATACTGACTGAGTCCATTCGGGCAGTGGAAAAGAATTTCGTTCCTGAATAAATGTTAAATGTCTCAGAAACACGACTCGTTTCAAAACATGCATTAAAATGAATATTCCTTACTTGAGCACTTAATAAATTATACAAAGCTAAAACTGATGACAAATTGTTAAATTCTCGTCCAGTATTTTCGGTCAAATATTCGTACAATTGAGGTAATTTTGCATCTGTACTCTTTATGCTATTTTGGATTTCGTTTATTTTACGCCCGAGTTGGGGACAGTTGGCAGTCAAGTCGAGTATCTGTAAAAAATAAAACAGCAGATAAGATATAGTCGTCCTTAATTCGACAGATAGGCACTTAAAAATAACACAATTATTACAATGTACTCATTGTTACCTTATCAGCTTCGCGAGATATTCCTTTGATAGGAATAGGTTGCCATAAAATAGTAGGATTCCATACTTGGTACTTATGAGGTGGGTATAATCCTGCCAGTAAGACTGCTGCACTCATCAAGCACGTATCTGCATTTGGGCTTTGAACTTCTAAATCATAAGAAAAATACAAATCTGGTAAAAATCCACTATATCTTTCTCTGAGGAATTTTCCCAAACTGTACATGTTCTGTTTGCCTTTCTGTAATTAAAAAAAGTAGGCAAGGTTTATCGAATAATTAGTGAAACGAGACAATAAATTCGATAAAGCATTACTTTTGAAAGCTCTCCCAAGCCAATAACCCATCGGCTATCGTTATTATAGGGATCGGTGGGATAAGTGAATTTTGGTGGTGTTGTTCCATGGTGAAAAATCTATAAAAAAGTAATTCTTCAGTTGTAAAATATGATCTAACCTAAAACATGGATATAATAATTTGATAACAATGAATAGGTACTTACAATACTGACAAGCTTTAGAGTACTATTAACGGCCAATGCATCGGTCATAGGTTCATTGCCAAAAGTAATATAGGCGAAGGCGAATATTCCAATGATTAAACCAAGGATGACGACTGTAACACAAGTGCCTCTCTTTTGAGAATACACTTCCGTTAGCACAGATTTGGTTTTATTCGAACTTTCATAGCTGTTTATCATCCTGTTGCCATAATTATAAATATAACATATATTCATTTTTGTGAAAATACATTTACGACGCAATTCGTCGAATATCAATAACACAACTTGACACTGAATACTGAACGTACAAAGCTTACCTATTTGTTAAAAAATAACACTGCTCAAGGTATACGATTTATACAACATACTTGAAATCTGTAGTGATAAGTTGAACTACCAACAAACAATATTGTCAATTAGTTAAGTATATCTACACACCAATTTAACGAAATTACTCGAATTCAAAGAAGTATTCACCTGAAGATTGTACATATACTGTTTAAAACGTCATTACTCGAATTTACATCGCGCAAACGCAGCTATTCAAAGGGCTAACACCACCGTTAAATATTCATTACGTTTGCTTCAAGGACTACGGTCTGAGAAGAGGTTCATTTCGGCGTCGAGCAGATGTGAAATTTTGACAGTTCGGAATAAGAGTTGAAACGAATTTATCAAATGAACATAGTTAAAAGATACTAACGCGTAAATTTGTTTACTACTATGCGATGGCACTGCAACAGGCTTCAAGGTTGACATATGAGACGACAGACGAGTACTGCATAATATATCAAAATGCTATCTGAGCGTAAAATAATCGATAGTCATCAGCTGTATTGTAATATCGGCCCTATTCGTTTGAAATCGGTCGTGTTCGTTCGTAATTGTTATAATGGAATCATAAAAAGTGACATAGATCTATCCACGTGTAACGATCTAATGATCCACTTGAAAAAATTCTACCGGAAGGAAATATCCTAACGGTCCTAAAATTCGTACCAGTAATCACATACATTATGTAGCCTATTATGTAAAGAATAATGAAGTTAATTGAGGGGAAAGCATGGGGGAAGGATAGCCTGACAGGAGGGGTACCAGAAATGAATCGCATGCATTTTTAGTAAATACTCAGTAGGAAACTCGAAGAAAATAGAATTTAACACAGCAATATCATTATTTATTATGAGAACAAAGAAATTATGTAATGGTATGGTAAAAGTAAACAAAGACTTACTTGTAGTAGACGAGAAAAAAAACAAAACATAAAAAAATAAGCAACCGCTCGAAAAATAATAACAAAAAAATAGAGAAAAACGGTGATTAGATCAAAATGATCAAATATTCGGTAAATTATTCGCTGTAGATTAGAACTGTAAATTGAAAACTTCTTCAGAAGCACATTTCACAACTGACTGAATGAATTTCACGAACCCTGTATCTTTAGGTTTTTCTAACCCTCTCAAAAGACGATTTTTCATTACAGCGATAAATTCTTTGTTACTAAGCTGCCCATCAACTAGAATGAAACAATAATGTTGAAGGTTTAATTGAATCATCATGCAATCAATTTGATAAAATTCGAAAAAACTTACGATTTTCATCGAAAATGACGAATACCACGCCGATAACATGATCACTCAGGTCAACGTGAGCTACCGTTTTAGCAACATGTTTGAACGTAGCTGCAAAATATAATCATATTTTTAATTAGATAGGTATGTTAATTTACACTTTTGGTTTACGAAAATGTACAATTTTACCAGGATCAATCGAGGCGCTAGCGATATGATAAAATGTCAGAGCAGTATCCACATCATTAATGTTGTTCAAAAAGTGGAAAAATTTCAAATAATCATCCCTACTAATACCTTGAGCATTTTCTTTGAACCTATAAAAATACGCGAGTTTTAAAAATTCGATTACCTATTTTATATATTTTCAGGAGAAACATGACCTACTGTTTTTTAACACGTTTGATAATTTTAGACTTCTTTTTAGGTGGGTAACCAGCATAAGCGAGTAATAATTCGGTAAAATCTGCTTCAGTAATTTTGCCATTTTCGTCCGGATCTTTACGTTGAAACTAAACCATGGTAGGTTTTTTAGTGGTCAAATGTCACGTAAGAGATAACTTAAAGTTTCAGGGGCTTACCTCAAGGCTCAATATTTCACGTTGCAGTTGTTCTTGAAAATCTAAAAATTTCTCTATCGTCAACTTCTTATCTTTATTTTTACCGAAAAAGTATGTAGTTAAGGCTGAGTTCACACCCTGTAAAATGATAAATTCGTACAAAAACAGATAAAGAATGAAATTGCATATGAAATGTTTTTGAAAAAATATCAACCTTGAATGTATTTCCTGTATTAGCATGATCTCGATGTCTGCTGCCGATACTGGTTTGTTGTCTGATGAGAGTGGCTACTTTTTCAAATTCTTCGCAATCAACGTCACCGTCTCCGTTCAAATCGAACATACGAAATGCGATTTCAAAATGTCTTCTAGAAGCTGTGAAAACGATACAGTTGATGTAAATAAGTGTGAATTATGGCAGGCTTTTCAAAGAGTTACTAAGCATGAATCACTTACTAGATAATACTGTGAGTAAAAATATATAATCAGAAAATGAAATCAGACCGGAGCTACCAAGTTTGAAAAATATGCTATCTTCATCCAAAGCAAGTTCCAACTTCATATGCACGTTCTAAACAAAACGAAAAATTCATGATTTTAAAATTCATCAAAATAAAATAAATTTATAATGAAGATTGTTCAAAAATTTTCAGAAAAGAGTCGCGGTAGGTATAGCTTTTATTATGCTGATGAGTACACAAATTAAGCAGAATATCAAGAAGCTAATACGTGATTATCCATCGAATTAGAAAAATTTTCCAAGAATAGTGCTTCTTTAGTAAGTATACGTATGAATAGATTTCCAATTTACTCAAAATGAAATATTTATGATAGGTACCGCAGCTCTAAAAAAATCGAAGAAGACAAAATTCCAAAATTATCTTCCGCATCAGCAATGAGATCTACCAACTATAATATCGATAAGAAGCTGAGTGACATTAGTGACATGTATGATTCAAAGCTCGAGTGTGAAAAGAAAATATAAAGGTGAATAAGAAGAATATAGTGTACCTTATCATCACTCTGAATGATGAAGTAAGTAGGTATTATAAAGTTGTGTAAGAGAAGCGAAGAATAAACAACACGAAGATTAGAAAACAAAACATGAAAAAAAAGTAACTATTATTGTATTATATGTACTATGTAATGTATGTACCTAGAAGGTTCAATAGTGACAAGAGATAAATTCAAGTGTGAAGGTAGGTAGAGATACTTATTACCTACATACTAAAAAAAAAACACGTTTTGAGGGAAGGGTCGTTTACAATATGCACCTTAATATGGATATTTATTTTGGAAGATATAAAATTTCCACGAAACTAGGACAAATGAGAACGTTAAAAAATTCTTCAGAATCGAAATTTGTTCATTTTTTTTTCGTCACTTTGAAATCTTCTGAATGTAATAATGTTATCGAGAGTGTTATGTCGAATTGTCGATTTTACAGATGATACTTATGATACTGCTTTAATAAATTGATGTTGTAATATAACTTTACCTTTGGATCATATTTGATGTACTGATCCAGACCTAATCCTGCAAATAAAAAAAAATATTATTTTTATTGTTTGAAGTATGATTGAAATAAGGTAATAATTATCTTACTTTAAAGCACTACTTAACGTATTTTTAGAATACAAATACTTCTGATCGTAGAATTTTGTACGACTTTTTGCAAATACAAATAACGACATATTTTTGTTTTTTATTTTGAATAAATTCTTTCTCAGGAAAAGGGCGAAATTTTTTGCAATCGTATTTTTCGATTTTATTTACCTATTCCATTCCTATCTATCAATTATTTTCGCTGATTTTCAGGAATATTCGTAAACCTCCGAATTTTTCCGAAAAAATTCTAAGTAACCCAAAATATTTTTGAGGAATTTTCATAAAATTTTCAAAGTTTTGATCTCTTATGCTACTCACTAAGCTATATATTTGCTAAAATTGAATTCAACTAAAATAACACGAATTAGTGAAATATTTCCGAATAGTTAGAACTTAGATGTATTAATGACAAAGCAAGGAGTACCGAAACCGAATAGAGAATGACGTGCGATAGGTTACAAGTTACAACTTTAATAATTCTCAATGCATTAGGTAAATAGCTTTTTACACCACTCCAAAAATGTAAATAACTTCAAAGAATCACGCAAAGGTTAGGAATTACTTGGGATAGTAGAAAAAGCTCATAGAATTCCAAAGTGCTACTCCACCTCTTAAGTGTATAGGTACATATATACATGGGAAATCACTCACAAAAATTCAAATTACAAAACTACATAAATAGGTAGGTAACTAAACCGCCAAGCGACACGAATAATCATGCTTTTACCCTCAGGTTGTTTAACTCCAGGTGTCATTGACCTGAGAAAATCATCAGGCGTCATGAACACTTCGTGAGTTTCTTGTCCGTTAGAATGTACATGAGTAACTTGCAACGTAGAAAAATATCGGAAAACTTTATCCGGTGTGGAAAAATGTCGAATTCGATTTTCGTACTCGATGATCTGGCAGCGTGTAGGATGTTAGTATTAGTACAGAGCAGGTGTATATGTACATACAAACATATAGAAACTTGTCTGATTAGGTAACTATTATCATTCTGGGAAAATAGAAAGCTTACGAAAATGAGAATTCAGAAGCGCATCTCGAATAGATTAGAAATTCTGTCATGCTTTAGTAGAGGTATAGTTAAGAGACAAATGGCATAACGCATCAGGCAAATCTTCAACCAACTTTAACAATATCAAAAGCAAGATTCAATAATTCATGCATAACATTCAAACTTATTTCGAACAGTTAGCTAAGATTAGAAGTTGAAGCGAACCAATAAGGAATTTTACATTACCGTCGGGCTGCTTTAAATTTGGCGTTATGGCTCGAATCAAATCATCAGGAGTCATAAATATTTCGTAACCTTGATCGCTAACTACTTTAAGAGTAGCAAAATACCGGAATACTTTGTCTGGAGTGGAATACACCCTCATACGATTTTCGTACTCTATAATCTAACAGGAAAGGGCAAACATATCCGAATAAATTATCTATAATTACGCAACCTTGTGATCCTGTTATCAACACGAAGCACAATAAATTAATACGATTAAAGAAAATAATTTATTAACGCTAAGATATTCAACATAGGTAAAAAAAAGTTCGAACCGATTTGCGCTTCTGAATCTGAACTTTTCACAGAAAAACTCTCCTTACAATGTACTACATTCTAAGGCTGTATTTTAATTAACCTTTCTATCATGTGTGTAGTAAAATTAATAACACTATACCCTAATAATCGAACTGGTTGAACAGAAAACAATTCTTTCTTTCAATTTTACCCCAATTATTTATATTTTCAAATTATATACACGAAGTTGATCTACAAATTCATGCAACAAACACTTAATGTAAATAATTATACAAAATTCAAGTTACAAGGAACACAATCATTTCTGATTCTGAACAAACGGATGGATCATCGTCTTCGCGTACGTTATCGTCTTCGTCTTCCATCACAAACCACGAATTGAGTACCTTCAATTCAAAGAAATAAATACTCGATCAGTATGAACGAAAAATTTACATACAATGTTTGTATAACACTTACACGTTTTGAATAAGTACTCTGTGGAGAATCACTGAAAGTGATTTTGATATTATTACCTGTTTCTTTTTATATTGCGAATAGGGTATCTACATATAGATATGGAACACCTGTGGCGTTTTACACCACAGGTGTTCCATATCTGTAGGTACAGGTAATAATATGATGAAAACCAGTTTCAGTGGTTCTCCACAATGTATGAAATATTACGACGGCCAATATAAGACGACGAATTTATAATTTTTCGACATTATTTAGTTTCTATTTTCACATCGTCCTAAGATATCGAAGAATTTAAAAATAATCAATCTAGAGACTGTTTCGTACCCAACGAGTACTTTTTTTTTTAAAAAAAACACGAAAATTGAACAAGCAGATTGCAAAATTTACCTCTTTTTTAGCAGCTGCTTGTCGCTTAGCTGATTCGATTTTCTGACGAGTTAAATGGTTACCATGAATAACTAATAATATTTCGGTATTCCTTCTGACTCCGGTAATTAATTATTCGTTCAATTCGTATCGATATTTTCGCGTATTTTCTCATCTAACGTCATAATTTCCATCTGCATATCGTGGTTTAGCTTTCGATCGTCGTCGATTTCCAATTTCAGTTGTTTTCTGCAGTCGACTACGATACAAAAGACGTTAGTGAGGTGACCCTATCGATAATTACATTTACATCGGTTTCGGAGTACTTACATTCGTTTTTCCAAATGAGCAATTTCCAACCGAAGCGACTTACTATTATCGCTCAACTCTTCGTAAGAAGCCATTAGATACTAGATTTCTTCATTTATTTTCGCATTGTCCTAAGATATCGAAGAAATTATCAACTTCGAATGATTCCTGATAAGCTTGATCCTGCTCGACTTTAATCATTTCTCTGGCGTTACGTTGCTCTTCTTCTTTACATTCGGTGATTGTTCCGAAAACATATATACACGGTTACCAAGTAAGGAATTCAACGTGAAATACATATTTCTTGTATCTTATAAGACTTTGTTTGTTCAATTTTGATTTCGTTATAATTACCTACGATACGATGTAAGTTTTCTATTTTTATCAAATATATCGATTTCATTATCGTCAATCGTGCTGTGTTTTGTTATTTCATTTTTTTTTTCAAAAGAGGTTTGTAAAAATAAAATAAACCTCAAAAGTTTTAAAATTTAAAAAAATTGTGTAATCAACTCTCACGATCGATGAAAGAAAAAACGAGTTACAAATTTAGAACGATGATTAAGTACAAATACGTGTTTTTCTTCATCTATCGTCTTATAAATTAACGTCTCAATAATTTCTCGGGTTTTTCGATTCATTCATTGCACCAGCCTCGAAATCTGAACTGAACGAGTACTTCATCAGGCTGACATTCTTCGACACGAGTAATGAAAATTATTAAACTAGTAAAATTCTACATGAATTTCGTCCAACAACTCTCGAGTTGGTTCTGCGCTGATCGTCTTGTTTGTTTCTGCGAGAAATGAATTCTAAGCTGCATCGGAAATACGACTAAGAGAAGAAAAATTACACTTCAAATTAGTCTCTTTTGAGGTTACTAACTATCAAAGAGGTATTCTAAAACGTGTTTACCTCGTAATCTGCTTCATCCTCTTTGTCTTCTGATTTCGATTTCGAAGATTTTGCTTTATTCTACACTCGAGGTAGTGGTTTTTTGAAAATAACACCTGCGAACAATTGATAAATATGTCAATGAGCGATTAGATTCGCATTGGTGTTATCACGTCCAGAAGCTACGAACTAGCTCCGAGATTTTTTCATTTCACCGCATTACATTTAATCGTATCCATAAACTGAAACTGGTTTTCATACGGAACACCTGAGGCGTAATGGAACACCTGTGGCGTTTACCTGTGGCATACCTGTGGCATTCACAGGTGTTCCATATCTATAGGTACAGGTAATAATATGAAAACCAGTACTATGAAAGTTGAACTTATTTCGTCACATAGGATTTCTTCTCTCATCGTGTAGCGGCGAATGAGGATTTTTATCGATCGGAAGAGAAAATTAGGTAGCTCATTTGTAAACTTCAGATTTGGTTTTAGAAGAATAGAATTCGAAGATTCGGCTTCCTTGACTTTATTAACTGGCTTTTCTCTTCTGTAAACAACAAAGCATCTCACAAAGTATAATCGAAATGGATTAATTCTATAGCTACACCTATTCCAAACTTAAGTATACTTATCTGAATCAATTAGGATGTGAAAGTTATCGGAATGGAACAAACATGTATCACAAAAATACACCAGAAAACAAAATAAATTCGGCTAAAAAAAAGGATTTCCAATTTTCCATGAAATTACAGGTTTATCGTTAATCATTTTTTAATTATCATATAATAATTATCAGTAATCACTATGATTACTGCGTAGGCGTAATCCAGGTAAACAGTTCATCTCTTTACCAGAGAGCGCATAAGCCAATATCAGTGTTGCCTTAGTTGTGGTATAGTAAAGGTACCTACCCAAGTACCTTGTTAGCTGTACTCATGTATTGTCGTCTATGTTCGTGCGTACTCGTATTATATAGAGATGTTGGCTTCTAGCCGTGTATGAAGTACTTGCTTTACTTACTTATGTTTTTATCGACGATGGTCGAAGATCTTTTATTCGTGATGTATTTAATAACGTGATA
>FIZV01042760.1:0-11291 GCA_900050545.1 Trionymus perrisii | reverse complement strand
AAAAAATTCTAGATAAAATTTGCTATCCAGCGCCGCAGAGTGCAACTTCCTATCTAACACGGTACTTGAGTGACGCAAGCTCGAAAATCTTGGGCAAAATCAAAAACGAAAATTTTTTCAAAGTCCATAACTTTGCCCCTTCAAATCTGAGGATCGGCAAACATGCATACACATGTGTAGTTTGGGTAGTAGCATTGGTGGTTTGAAGGGAGTGCACTGGTCCCGGAACACCCTGTACAACCACACTAAAAGCAAACTGCGAGAGATCATTTTTTTTTATTGACAATTTTTTTCAACAGTAATTTTTTGTTCAAAGGAGATTTGGAATGAAGTTTTTTTTCCAAAACTACATTACCCTTTTAACAATATTGCAAAAAAAAATATCAAAAACAAATTTTAATAAAATTTTCGAAAAAATCTCTCATATAATAATTATGCCTGTATGTACATCAAAAATTCTCAGAAAAACACCATTCAACAATTCAAAAAAATCTTGTGCCAAATGAGACACATTTCAAAATAAAAAAATTGTAAATTTTTTCAAAAGATATATTGTTTTATATGTATACCTTTCCCATTTTTTTTTTGCAAGATTTTGAAATAATTTTTTGCGAAACTGTCAAGAATTTTTTTTCAATACAACATTGCTTTTTCAAAGAAAATAAAAAAATTGATTTTTTCAATAATATTTTAAAGAAATTCTTGGAAAATTCTCATTTGGAAGAAGATGTCGCACCGGGAAAAAAAACTGTGTGGTAACACTACTCGTCGAGTTTGATGATGCATTGATTTATGATAGTTTTTTTTTCAAAGTATGCAAACCTCACTTTTTGCAAAAATTTGATTTTTTTTAGAAGATCGCCTCTCATTTTTTTAAACTTTGGGAAAAAGTCTCTGAATTTTTTTTTTTTCAAAATATTGATTAGGTACTTGATTTTTTTTAAAATCATGTTTTCAAAAGTCTAATAAGGTAGGTATTAAAAAGTTTTATTGAAAGAACTTTTTTCTAGATTTTTTTTTTTCAAGAAGACCCATTTTCAAAAACAATACCTTTTTGAAAAATTTGGGAAATGAATTTTCGCGAAAAAAAAAACATTAAAATAACTTAGGTACCTTTCAAAAGTCTAATCCAAATAATCGAAGGAAATGAATAATCCTTTTTTTGAAAATATCTTTCACGAAGAAAATACTTTTTTTATAAGAGAATTATTTAAAGATTTTTTTCGAGAAAAACCAAAAACATCCTTCCTTGAAAAGTAAATAGAAACTTTCCATTATTTTTTTTGTTACAATATCTACATCATGTGTTTTCTGAATAACAGCTTTTCTTCACCAATATTGAAAGAAAAATAATTATCTTCGGTACCTATGTATAAGTATTTTTTTTTAATTAAGCGGCTTTTTATAGAATTTTTTTTTTCGAGAGGGTTTATTTTTAAAAACATTAATTTTCGAAAAATTGGGAAAAAAATTAATTTTCCTTTAAAATTTCACATTAGATTTTTTGAAAATTACTTTTGTAATTTACTTACTTTAACAGAAGCAAATTCTCTTTGGGAGAAAATGATTGCTTTCAAATAGGAGTTTTCAAAAAATATACCTCCTTTCACTTTTAAATAATATTTTCAATTTAAACTATTTTTTTTTATTAAGAGAGTTACTTGAGAGGTATTTTTACCAGAAATGTTTTGCAAGAGGACTTATTTTTAAAAACTCTATTCTTTTTAGAAAAAAAAAAATCTTATTTTCTTATAATGTACTTGAGAAGAATTTTTCAAAAAAAAAAAAAAGTCAATGTACATCAATATATTTTTAATAAGAAAAAGTAAGTAATTTTCTATTAAAAATGCTTTTTCTGGAAAATTGAAAATATTTTTTCATAGGTACATAAGTAAACTTTATTTGCCCCAGAAAAATATACAAAAAAAAAGACTCCAAAAAATCGAGAATTTTTTCATTCTTTAAAAAACTGAAAAATTTTGTAGGTATACATTTCTTCAAGAATACTTTTAAATTAATAAAGTGTAAATTTAAAAATTCTGGCCTATAGGAAAAAAATTAGAAAATGTCTTGTCAAAAGAAAAAATTCTTCAAAAAAAATTGGATTTTTTTCAATTAGGTATTTCAGATAAAAATTATCCTAGATATTAATTTTTGTGAATAAAAATGTTCACAAAATTTTAAAACTCAAATTCTTCCTATGCAATTCGTATCGCACACACGTACGAAAACTTGCATACCGACGTACATAGATAAAACAATGTCATATTTCTATTCACCGAGGCAAAACGTGACGTAACAAACAACGAACTCATCAAAATGTATTTCAATTTGACAATACTTTTTGCAAACACATGAAAAGAAAAAATCCTGTCAAATAAACTACAAATATGTACTATTTACGTAAAAGCATCTGTAGGTAAGACATTATACCATTGAATATAGACAACTTGCGACTATGTTATCATTCGTATCTCATTTTCATTCTAGTGACATGGCCACCTACAATGCTCACTCGAACAATCGGAAAACAGCTCGACAGAGAGAAAAAACAAATACATCGATACCGTACGCGAGCGGAATTCCTCGTACTCGTATTTCTGAAATTTAACGCAAGCGATAACTTGGCAACCATCGTCGCGTCGATGTCGTCTCGTTCGAATTACACCAACATTTCCATTTTACGATTACGCGAAAGAAAAATAATAGTATAAGAAAAAAACCGCGCAAATATTCACGTATACGTATGTACGTCTACTTACGTCATCAGCGTAAGAAAATGATTTAAAATGTAATTTTCTATAGCCGGGTCTCTCGTCTTATACATCAAATTCTCGCTCGTGCATAATAAAATTTATAGTACCTGCCGGTAAAGGAACGTCGTCGTTGTGCCATACTATCGATATAGGAGCAGTCGAGGAAGCAGGTAGCATTATTATACATATTTATATTCAGAGCCATCATTTACGACACAAGTGAGTATTTAGTATACTCGATATCGATACGACTGTGCTATTTTCTACTTCCCTGGTGCTCACTGCTCGCACACGATATGTAGGTATGACGAACAATTCGAAATCGTCGTCGCGAAAAAAGAAAATATCGAATAAATAATATAATTTGCATAATATGAGTCTTTTATCGTACTTGAGTAATGTGCATACAGTTCGAAGAATTCTAGTGGAAGTTAAGAATCCTATTCCTATTTGAGAAGGAATTGGTATCAATACATACAAGGCTCGTTTGAAATAATTTTCGACATATATGCAGGGTATTTCAGGGTAGAAGTAAGGCCTTCTAACCAAAAATTATGCAACACATATTGAGTCTATGTTAGGATCTTTGCCTAGCCTCTGGACAGCAGGAACAAAGTATTTTTTAAAAAAAATGAAATTGTTCCGTTTCAATTTTTAAAAACATCAACATTTTAAAAAAAAAATCCCAAAAAAAATTTGAAGTACGAGCAATTCCCATAATTTTAAAATTCCAACGATTCTTTGCAAAATTACTCGAGTTTTTGTGATATTTGAGCTTTTTTTTTAAAAACGTGTATTAATTTTTTGAATGTTCAAAATGATAAAAATTTTCCTGCATTCAATTTTTTTTTCTCGAAAAATTTTGTTTTTTTCGAGAAAAATTTCATTTTTGGGAAAAATCTTTTTTTTTGGGAAAAAATTTTCAATTGAAAAACAATTACCTATCCAAATTCTTTGAAATGAAAAAATTTATATTTTTGGTAAAAATTTCAATTTTTTTTAGAAATATATGTACTTAATAAAATTTAAAAATTTGGTAGACAAAAATTTTTTAATTTTTTTGGAGAAAAAATCACGATAGCGTTTCCCAAAAAAATCTCTGTTTTTAAAGAAAAAAAATTCTTAAATTTTCTAGATAAAGAATATGCACCTACACAATATTTCCCAATTTTTTCCCAAAATCTCAATGTTTTTGGAATTGCTGTAAAAAGTTTTCCAGTTCTTTTTCTATTAATAGAAAAATGATTCTAAAATTTTTTTAATTTTTTGAGAAAAAAGGCGTACATCTTTGTGAAAGAAACAAAACCTTGATTTTCAATTCTTTTAAAAGAAAATTATTTTTTTAAGACGTAAACCTTTTAGTTCTTCAGTGAAAAAATCTCATTAAAAAATCTTCTTTTTCTTTTTTGGGAAAAAAATTACTAAAATTTTCTCAAATAAAACTATTTTTCAAACTTTGGTTGGAAACCCCCTTCCCTTTTTTTCAAGAAAAATCTATTTTTTTGGGAAAAATTCTTAATTAAAAATATTTATCGGAATTTTTTAGAATAAAAAAAAATAATATTTTTAGTCTCAGTTTTTCCTAAGAAGTTTGAAATAAAAATGTCTGAAATATAGTTATAAAAATTCAAAAGTTATCATAAATCTATTTTTTTCAATTCTAATTTTTTTGTATTTTTGATCTGAAAAGTTGTAAAAAATTATTGCACATTACAAATGGATTTTCTATTTTCTAAAATTACTTGAAAACCTAGCAAACTTTCAAAAATCAACCCAACTTCACAAATTCATTAATGATTATTAAATTAGTTTCCACCAAACTTTAAACAAAGTTGAATTTTTAAATATTTTAAAACAGTAAAAATTTTAAAATTTTCCAAAATTTAAAAATTGATCTAATTTTAAACATTTTTGTTAAAGTTTAAAAATAACAAAAATTGTAATTTATGTTGAATTTTAAACATTTTCCAAAATTACAATTTTTATTGAATTTGTATTTTTTCGAAGTTTTGAATTTTTAAAAAATTAAAAAAATTATAAAAATTGATCACACTTTCCAAGTTGACTTTTTAAAATTCATAGAAATCCTTGCTAAATTTTTTAAAGATAAATCCAAAAACAAATTAAAATTTCAAAAGGACTGAATTTTGGATTTTTTGTCAAATTTGAAAGGTATACCTATCGAACTCAAAAAATGCTCAATATTTCCAAAATTGTGACAATTTTCAACCTTTGAATTCTTTTTCAAAACAAAATTTTACGTTTGAATGCGATAAATTGATCGAAAAATCATTTCAATTTTTCATCAGAATAATTTAAATTTCCCAATATATTTATATACATAGTGTATTCAATGTTCATCATCTTACATATCGAACTCACGTGTCGCAGAATCAAGATTTACGAATATTTCTACTACTCTACCCATATAATACGTAGTCGTGCACACGTAAATCTTCACACTACCTACATCAAAGGTAGGTAAATAAGCTCAGCGAGACATATCGCTGAGATTCTTTCATACATTAAAGCCGCAGCTACACAGGTTATGGTATGTACTACGTTGAACTAGAACGTTTCATTAGTGCTATCATTTTCTTTGATTTATGTTGCTTTTTCACAGCAATAACGTGAAATTCGCTCCCTTACATAGCGACCAATGTGTACATCTAGAGCAAACTGCTACCTATTGGTTTATTTTTCACTATACCATGTTCTGAAACCATGAGATCGTATAACCATCATATCATACACTTTGTCTTATGGCGTGATGTAAGTAATATAGTCTCGATGCTACAGGAAAGTAGATACGTATTAGATATTACTAATAAAAAATTCAACCTTCTCGGTGTCGTATCATTTCGCAGTAAACACGGTTGTTTTTCTTCAGAGGTATAGAGAAACAAGAACAGAGAAGGGTCCCTTCGATCTGTTTTATTTTCAGATAATTTAGACATGAGCGTATATCATTTACAAGAATTGATGTTGGATTTTGGATTTATTATTTTCCTTTTCCCAAATAAATTAGTATAAAGTTTTATCCAAACTTATCTGCTTAGTTATCTCGTTATATCAGCAATAATTTTTTATGTTAGAATCGAGGCATTGTGATACTACTATACCACGGTAGCTCAGACCTGGGACCTCATTTTTCTCTACGAGTGTGGAAGATGTGGGTAGCAATAGTGGCAGTGATTGCCTGGGAGCTTAGAGAGCTAGGTTTTGGTGTTTTTTTTTCAAGCTTCAGGTTTTTTCCAGTTTTGGTGAGTTTTGATACCTAACATGGTAGCAGAGCATGGTTATCTTTTTTGTGTTCAATTTTTTAGAATTAATGTATTGTAGTGCGTCAATTAACTTATCTCTTTTCTTCGTGCTATATGTAGATGGCCACCATAAATTGAAAGGATTCATTATAGTGCATTTTTGGTAGATATACTATATTTTTTAGGCTAATATGTACTGTGTTTAAATAAAAGAAAGTAAAAAAGGCCATAAAAAACTGTATTGATAATAGTGTTGTGTGACACTACATTAACTTGCTTCTTTGGTGTCGAGAGGTACTCGAATCTCCGTTTTAAAAAGAAAAGATCCACCCGGAAGTGGCAGTGTAGGGTGGGGAAAGATACGTGTCATCGCCGAGTCCCTGAAGCTCACGTTTTGAAATCCATAAGGTAAGTGACTATTTTTTCCTCATCCATAAATCTAGAAATGTACTCGCTATAAAATCACGCCCGAAGTACAAAATTAAACGCTCTTGAGAGAAAAAAAGCTATCACCGAAAGTTGTTAAAATATTCATGACGACTGTAACGATCTTTTCGACGTGATGGCAACAGCGACTTGAGTTATAATTCCAGATTGTCGAGTCAGCTTCCCGTTTATTTTCGCGCAGTTGAATTATTAAAAAAGAGAGAGCTCGCAAGAGAAAAGAAATAAAAAAAACTTCTTTTCATTCTTCCACAAATACAGTAGATTTTTTTCTGTTCGCCTATCAAGAATCGCGAATCTTTCTCATTCTGGGTTTGGACAAAAGCTCGAGTCGCGTTTCAGGATTAAAACTATTCCATCGTCAATGAAGTATTTACTGTGTACCTAATAATTTCCCACTTTAAATTAATTTCCATTTCGAGTTATTCCGCTCTTTCGAGTATCTCCACGAATAATCAACCCCATGGGGTAGATGCGATGGAATTGTATTCTTAAACAATTGCACGCAGCTGCATTTGTAATGCAAATTTCAATCGTACTTTGCAAATTACTTTCGTAACTCGTCCTCTCCACTTCTTTACATCGTCCATCATCCATTGCATAACTTTCCCGCTGTTCTGCTGTTTCAATTTTTTTTTTCTTTTATGGATCTTTAGTCGAGTAGGTTGTAATTTTACTAAACGATTTTCTTTTCCTTTTTTTATCGAGTTTGTATGGCTTCTCAGCAGACTGGTGACACAGACATTGGGTAAAGAGGTGTAAAATACCACGGAATGTCTTCAAGGTGACCTTGGCAATGACTTTAGAGATATTGACCTCATTACTGACACATTTATTACCCCTCACTTCGCTGCTTACGTGGAGGTTCGAAAACGTCGAGTAAATTTCCAAATTGAGGGGAAAATACAAGCACATATGGTGACAAAAAATCACTCGAGAAGCTATTAAATGGAATATCTTCACGTGTAGTTCGATTTCGCTCACGTTGGAACGATAAAACCACACCTAGACATTCGGATGTTCATCTGTGGCATACACGTTTCAGTTTTCTGATATCATGTGACACACTTCGAATCACTTTCCATTCGATAAATATCAAGATTTAATTAAGTTAACGTCATTCTGAGATGTTCTTTTGTTTTTGAATGTTCGCCAAAATTTCTCGCTCGCACTTACGATAAATTGAAATACAGACTCGCTCCGCTCTGCCTTCTCTTCTCAACTACGTTGAGAAAAATTCCTTCGACGCTTCTCGTCAACCAAATGAAAGGGAAAAACACCTTATCGAGTAAAAATATCAAACTCTGTAGACATTCGAACAGGAAGTTGTCGTTTTGGTGATGAAAGCTCGAAAATATACGACGAAAACACCCTCTTTATTTTTTCACAACCATCAAATCAAAGCTGCGTGAATTTTCCATTACTGTCAAGTCGCCGTTAAAAATTCACGGCCGCCTGAGGAGCTGAATTCCATCATGAAAAGTGTACTTTTTTGTGAACTGCGATACCCTCTTTTGCCTGCGAAAAAGAGTCTAGCTCACCGCATCGTTAATAATTTGTATGGTGCGAATTCGAGGTCAAGCCGGAGGCTGTTGGCAAAAACTCCATCTGCGATTCTCGCATTCGCGCACTTGAAACAAAAATCTGAGCCCCGAGTGTTCCAGTAATTAGTAACGTAAAGAACAAAGTTTTTAAATACAATAGAAGATACGACGACAGAGTAGCGAACGTGTCCTAATAAACATATAAAGAGAACACAGGGGCACAGGGCACAATTTTTCACGCCAATTTATTCGTAAAAAGCATTCGCTGAGAAAGTTTTTCACGTCCATCGCGTCTTTCAATCCGTCCAAAGTTTGCTCTGCTTACCCTCCCCGCATTCTTTGATGCTTCGACGAGTTTCCGAAGAGTTAAAGGTTTATTGTATGCAATGGCGTAGACACGCAAAAGCTACTCGTTTAAGCTTCTTTCTCCACTGTAGTAATCGTCGGTCTGAAAAAATTTAATACCTTTGAAATATCCTGAAAAAATCCCTAGCAACACCTCGAACCACGATGTTCCACTAATGGAAATTTCCTTTCCTTTGCCAAATTATACAGGGTGTCGCAGAACTCTAAGAAGTAGGTAATCTGTAATCCATTGAATTTTCAACAAGGCGCCTATTTCAAAAATTAAAGGGACAAGGGAAAATAATATAGTGAAAAACTGATTTTGATAACGTGTGTGTGCAAAGTGTGGATGAACAACCAATAAGGAACAAAATGTTATATACACATGGTGCCTATGTTGAAAATTGAAGGGGCAGAATAAGGAAAATCTTCCTTCCTTTTCAGGTACTTTTTAAAGATTTTATGCAAATTATTTAATTTTTTGTTGGTATTTGAGTACTTAGTATGTCAAAGACAACATCGTCAGAAATTGGCAGCAGCATTTATAATTTGATTTTACAAAAATCAAATCATAAAATAATAATCACAATAATTTTTTGTAAGGGAACGAGTTAATCTTCTATCGCCAACAAAATGTTGTGTTGGTACTTTCCCGTTTCCTGTAGGAAACCAAAACAACGTTGTAAACACAGTTTTCAACAAAATGTTGGAGCTTTGGTGTAAATGGTTCGGTTCAACATTGTTGTGAACACGAATTTGTTGCTACAGCCCTGTTTTGTTGGTTGGTGTAAATCCACCATGATATTTCGACGGGCGGCCGTTATCTATCGGCTTGCCTACGAGACAATACAACAATGGATGTAACTCAGGTTATCAGCGACACCGACGTAGCGATCGATATTTTAAAAAACTGCTCTTGAATAAAATTTTAAAAATTCATTTCTGAAAGAATTTAAAAAAAAAATTGTTTTTAAATTACCTTGGTTTCAAAAAAAAAAAAAAATGTTTTAGTAAAATTTTGAAATAATAAAATTTTATAATTGAATTTTCAAAAGTTATTTTGGATACAATTCTGAGAAAAATTGGCCTTCGAACAAAATTTTGATATTTTTGTTTCCAAACAAGATTATTTTTTAAATTCGAGGGCATTCTTTGATTAAAAAAGACGTGAACTTCGCTTCGTAGAGAAATTACTGGAAAATCACTTACTTTCTCAACTACTGCTCCACTTTGTCGTCTTCTTTACGAATTCATTTTACTTAAAGTATCATTCGAAATTTCATTACCAATTTCCCTTAGGAACGAAAGTGGGGAAAAAACTCTCAAACACATATCGATCCTCATCAAGCTTTGTTTACTCGACCTAGCAAACATCCACCGTCAGTAGGAAATTTCATCAAGCGTAAAAACCGCAGCACGAGTAGGGGTAAGCCTACTCATGGTATACCGGAGGTATCTAGGAGTTCGATACAGTACATAGTAACGTAATAAGGTTAATTTTCCGTTTCTGTACTTTTGTCGCGTCTAATATGATTTGAGGCAGAAGACAGGTAAACGAGTTGACGGCCACACTATATCGAGGGTTTCTTCTTAGCAATTCGATAGATTACACTGTGAAAGTAAACCAAATTGAATTTGAAAGCGCCTTCGGTCTTCGGTCTATCGCCAATATACTCATATTGGCTCGCTCGTGTATGACCTATAGGCTTGGTTTCTGTTTCACCCTCGCTGGTACCAAACCTGTTCCTTCTATAGGCAATATCTCATCAAATTTAGCTGCCAAGAGTGAAACGGTAGCCGAACCGAGGTGGGAAATTGTATAATAACCGCGGGCTAAGAACAAAATTTAATTATAGGTGACAGCAGATGGTATACGTAATACATAAGGCGTACAGAACGTTTAATTATCCCCGATCTTCGCTCACCCTTTCGCTAACAATTTCTGTAAGTAAAGTTTCCTCGACGTGGGGCAAAATATGAGAGAGAAAAGCAGCGTATTCGGTTGTGTTCGTTGCATACCTCCAAGAGCACCTACACATCGGCTTCGTATTGTTTTTGACAAACGTCAGAAAAATGTTAACCGTATCTCGAATGAGTACACCTTGTCAGACATGTTTCGCGGAGTCCGCCGAAAATGGCGTAACTACGCTTCTCAGCTTAATTTACGATGTACAATTGTTTCCTCTCTTGCCGCCGCAGCGCTATCTTTTTTCGTTAGCGAAAAGAAGAATTGTTAATTAAACGGATTCTTTTACAAGGTGAAGTGAACAAGGCTGGGGGTATGGAAAAAAGGTGCAAAGCTCGGCCTAAAAAAGAGTAATAAATTAACTGGGAATATCAACACGACACAATATCCGTTTTGGTACGAATAAAGGTTCGTAGCACACACGACAACATTCGAGTTGTACTTGTAATACGTATAATTGAATGAAACCTTTTGTTAATCTCGCCTACTTCGGATTCGGACTGAAATATTTTTCCAAGTGGTTAATTCAATAATACACACCCAAGTGTATTTTCGACAACGACAACGAAAGAACGACCATAAAAAAAAAAAAAATGTTATTGCCTAAAAAATTGGGATCAAGCCCCCTTCGCCGCCTGTGTGATTAAATTTCGCTAAAAAAAAATAGTTGAAGTAAGGTAAGGTCAGGCTGTAACTGAGGCATTTTTTTACGTATCTTTGAAATTGAACTTTTTTATAAAATTTTTTTTCTACATTTTAATTCACTTTTTTTGTCCAATTTTTCATTCATTTTACATATTTTTTTTGAAATTTTTATAAGATGTTTTTAACGATATTAGTACAATTTTTAAATGTTTCTTATAATTTTAACATGGATATGTTTTTTCCGCTGGGGGTAATTCCAAAATCCCGCGAGACGCTAATCCGCGACACCAAAAGTCATTATGACTTTTAAAAACTTATAAATTTTTGG
>FIZV01042753.1:0-10462 GCA_900050545.1 Trionymus perrisii | reverse complement strand
CAAAATTAGAATTTTTTTAAAAAAAAATTATAAGGAAATTTCCTTAAATTTCGCTGAAATTCGTTTTTTTTTTCAAAATGAAGTTTTTTACAATTAAGTAGGTATTTCATTTGAAATTAAGTACTACAAAACTTCATTTTTTTTTACAACTAAGATTTCTCAAAAAACTATAAATACCTACGTATCTATAATTAAAAAATTTTAAACGTTTTTATTTTCTTCTTCTTTCTAAATTGGATTTTTCAAAATTTGGTTCAAAATAATGTTCTTTAGAAGATATGAGCCTTATTTTTTCAGATTCTTTGTTAGTCTTTTTTTTTGGCAGTCAAATTCTTAAGATTTGTTTCAAAATTGAATTCTTTATGAAAAATTTTTCATACACAAATTTCGTTAAATTTCGCTGAAATTCTTTTTTTTTTCAAAATCAGATTTAAAATTTTTTTAAACAGAATCAAATTCTTCAAAAATTTTGTTTAAATACCAATTTTTAAATTTTCTTATCGAATTGAAATTTTTTTCAGCCATGTATTATGGATTTATTATGTACATTGCAATTTTTTTTCAAAATTTCGTTTATTACGTATTATAAATATTTTAGTTTTGTAAAAATGTATTCAGTTTAAAATTCTCCATTTATTCGAAATTTATACTTATTCTTCGAAAATTCTTCCTTTTTCTCAGCTCCAAAATATAACCCTTTTTTTTCTAAAATTGTCCCCGAGGTAATACGTGACGCGATCTTTGGCTTTGGAGAGTAAAAGAATGGAAAAAGTATAAACTAATGCACTAAATTGAATCAGCAATGAATCGAAACGGTCTTTGGAATTCGTAAAAAGAATTCCATGCCTGGTTCGAGGTACGAATTTTAGTATAATATTGCAATCCAGCTGTCTGTCTGTCTGTCTCTCATTAAAAAGCACATTTCCCGTTTTCTCCTTCCCTGGCCTGGTCTCAACGCTGCGACTCGTTGGAAAAATTTCAAATTCATTAACGGTCGTCGTCGACGCAGCGTATTGTCGCGCTTGATTAGCGTACATTTTTCGTAAAGCATTAGATGTTGCAGAAGGAACCCCTGGACACCCGTCCCTTCACAATTTTACCTTCAAATTCGGTGACAATCTCGAGAGATTTGGAATGAACTTAACGCGAGACCGTTTGTTCTTTTATCGTTTTCTCGTTTTTCGAATATTATCGTGACGCGATTATCGTCGGTGATTATTTTTCACGTTTGCAGAATGCCAAAAATGAAAATAGAGGGAGAAGGTGGGGCTCGATGATCGTAGCAATTAACGAGCTCTCGGATGTCGTTTATTTCTGCGTTCTGCTGGTTTCTATTTTTAGCTAAGTCCGCTTGTAAAATGTCATTCTGTGCAGAAAGCTCCGATACGGGTCGATTTTTGATATTGGTGATTGCAGAAGGGAAGAAGAGAAGAGGGCGTTAATAAGAGGGAAGTAATTAAACGTTGTTGTGAAGCTGATAGGCGTAATGGTGTAACGGTATCTCGAAAGGGTACATAATACGTAGTGTAATACCCTAATACCCTTAATGAGTGCGAATGAGAGAGCGACGAGAGGTAATCTTAGTTATACAGCGTTGTGCGCCAGGTGGCACTCGTCGATATCGATATTTGTCTTTTGTACAAATGTCAGAGAAGATACGCGAGTGGAGCACGAATGGAAGGTATAATTCAAGTATTGTTGCGTTCTCTAATTACGTTTAATTGGATAGAGAGACGATAGCGCGAGTGCGGTTCGTTCAAAAGCAATGATGAGCTGGGCTGGCATCTTGACTTGTGCGCGAAATTTCACTCTCGTATGTATACGTCGTTTGCTATATCTTGATATAGTTCTATGCACGTAATGTATGGGTATTAAATGCCAGCATTGGCAAACGAGCAGAAGAACGAAAGGATCGTGATGTCGTCTTTGTTCGAGTCAAAGTAATTGAAATTATTACACGGTGGTGGCGTATGTGATTGTAATACATACATTCGCAGTGTACAGCATTCCATGAAGGAGATTGTCAGTCTGAGAGACAATGAGAGTAAAATTTTAATCGGTGTTTAGTAGTTGGCGTAGCTACGTTTGTCGAGGGTTCGACGAGTGAGAAGGTAGACTTTGAACAAGAGAATATTCCGACGATACTTACATTTTAATCGAGACCTGCGGGTGAAATCGATATTGCTAACTTGGGTAAATTGGTTAGATCCTTTTTTTTTTTTTTTCGTTATTCGCGATATTGTTTTCTGTGCCTTACGTGATGGTAAGTCTTAATAGATCTATTTGTGTTTACGGTAAGATGCTCGAGTCTATAGGGTGCACGAATTTCTTCGATTTTTTTTTTTTTTTTTTAGCTGACAAAGGACAAATTTTCGAAGTATATTTAAGTGCCACAGGAATTGAGTGAATTCGAGTTGTATTTTTTGAACCTGTACATTCGTACTATTTTTTGAAAATTTTCTTTGTGCCATAATTTTTCAAATAAGTAGTAATTTGCTGCATTTTTTCATTTTTATTTTCCAAAATTTTTCCCTTTTTTTGAACTTGATTTCAAAATTTTCTCAATTTTTTTGATCCAAACTCTTTAGCTTTATCGTAGAATTTTTTGTTTTTCAAAAATTCGAAATTTTATATTTTTACGTTAAATTAAAATGAACGAAATTTGAGAAACTTTATTCCAAAAAATACCCTTTTCACAAAAACTTCCATGAAATTTCTTCTAAATAAATCTAAAAAAATATGTAATATATTTTTAAAAACGAAATTTACAAAAGATTTCAATAACTACACAAAATTTGAAAGGATCTCGAATTGTTTTTTAAAAAATTCAAAATATTTTCTTTTCGAATAAAATTGAAAATTTGTTCTTGGGCAAAATTTGATGGCCTTTTGATGAAAATTGTAAAAATATTACTTCCAAACAAATATAAACAAAAACGTTCTCTAAACGTGGATTTGAAAAATTTGAGAAAATATTATTTTGAGCCAAATCATTATAAAAAATGAAAAAAATAAAAAATCTTCTTAAAGAATGTTTAAAAATTTTTTTGAAAAAAACTTTTAAAAAGTACGAAATTTGAAAAAATATTTTTAAAGAATTAAAATATTTTTTCTCGGAACAAAATTAGAAATTTCGTCAGAAATTTGAGAACCCATTTCTTAGAATATTTGTGGAGATGCTATTTAGTAATGATACTGTTTTTGTAAAACAAAGAAAAAAATTAAAAAATTGCAAAAATCATTTTTGAAGAAAATGCTAAAAAGTAGCGTTTCTGAGTAAAACTGAAAAAAATTCAAAACATGTTTTTTTTTTTGAAAAACAAAAAAAAATGAAAGAATTACAAAAATGATTTTTTAAGAAAAGGCCAAAAAAGTGTTTCCAGGGAGAACAGAAAAAAATCGATTTTTTTTTAAACCTTGAAGCAAAATTAGAAATTAGAAGAAAAAAAGATGTGAAAACCTATTTTTTATAATTTGTAAAAATACTAAACAAATTAAGTTACTATTTTTGAAAAAAAAAAAATTAAAATTAAAACTGGAAAATTAGAAAAAAAAATGTGAAAACCAATTTTTTCAGATTTGAGAAAATATTAAACAAACTTAGACTGTTTTTGAAAAAAAAAATAAAAATACAGGGTGTACCAAAAATCTTGGCACAAATTTACAAATCTCTAATATTTTTGGACTCGATAAAATTTTTTAATCTTTTTCAAATAAATTGAAACCAAAAATTGAGAAAAATCTTTTAAAATTTTTTGGAAAAATATCCAATCTTTTGGTTTTAATTTTTTGAAAAAATTGAGAAATTTCATCAATTTCAAAAAAAAATCAGAAATTTGTATGTACAAAAGCCTTTTGGTACACTATGTTTTTATAAAAATGAAAAAAGGGAAAAAATGTGAAACCTATTCTTTAAGATTTAAAAAATAGGAAAATGAAAAAATTGCAAAAATGATATTCCAAGTAAAGGGTAAAAAATATTTCTGAAAAAAACTGGATTAATTCAAAAGAAATTGTACTTATTTGAAAAAATTCGAAATATTTTCTCTTGAAACAAAATTGAAAATTTGGAAACCTGCATTGACAGAATTTGAGAAAATACTAAACAAAGTTACTGTTTTTGGAAAAAAAAAGAGCATTTCTTAATAGGAACTAAAAAAATATTTCTAAGCAAAACTAAAAACATTTGATAATAGTATCTATTTTTTTTTTTTTAATTCAAAATATTTCCTTCTGAAACCAAATTAGAAATTCATTTAAAAATTAGAAAAAATTGTTGAAATAATTATTCAATATTTCCTTTAAAAAAAAATTTCGAACAAAATTTTACATCTTGATCAGTTTCCCTGGAAATATGACTTGAAGAAAAAATGTAATTACTTACTCCAAACTTACGTAGGTAGTCAGGTACTAGGTAGTAGGTACCTACTATCTACCTACATTGAAACCAGATTTTTGAATAACTTGATTAATTTCGATTTCAAAAATCCTGATTTTACCAAAAAAAATTGAGAAATTTGATTTTTTTAAGAATTAAAAAAAAAAAAATGATTTAAAAAAATTCAATTTTATGCTTAAAAAATACATAAAAATTTATTTATTAAAAAAAAACTGTTTGGAAAAGATTTTTGATCAGTTGGAGGATTTGATTCTGAACAAAAATTTGAAGAATCTGATTAAAAAAAATAAAATGCGAGTAAAATTTAAAAAAAAATTGTGTTGCAGAATTTTCTAAGAGTAAAATAATAAAATGGGAGTAAAATTAAAAAAAAAATTGTGTTGCAGAATTTTCTAAGAGTAAATTTTAATTATGAACAAAATTCTTAATAAAAACTCTACTTGAACGCAATTTTAAAAATTTTCTTTTTAAACCGAATATTAAAAATTTACTGGAGAACAAAAAATTAAAAATCATTTTTTATGAAAGTTTCAAAAAAAAACTTCTAAATAACATTTGAAAAAATTGGAAAAAATTGTTGTTTAACAATATTCGAATATTTCCTTTTAGAATAATATTAAAAAATTATTTTTCATGAACACTCGCTCACCCCTCCTTCCCCCCTCAAAATAATTGAAAAGATTTACACCCGAAAAAAATTATTGAACGAGATAAAAAAAAAATTGTTTTAAAAAAAAGTGAAAACCTTTATTTTTTAAAAGAAAAATTGAAAAAATATCAGTTTGAACACTGATGGTGTTTTTTAACAAAAGTTTTAAACTCGTTTTCATTAAAATTAAAAAAAGGAAAAAATTGAAAAAACTGTTGTTTAACAATATTTGAATATTTCCTTTTAGAATAATGTTAAAAAATTATTTTTCATGAACACTCCCTCACCCCTCACCTCCCTCAAAAAAATTGAAAAGATTGACATCTGAAAAAAATTATTGAACGAGATAAAAAAAAAATTGTTTTTAAAAAAAGTGAAAACCTTTATTTTTTAAAAGAAAAATTAAAAAAATATCAGTTTTGAACACTGATGGTGTTTTTTAACATAAGTAAGTTAAAAATTCGTTTTAGTCATTAAAATGAAAAAAAAAAAAAAAAATCAAATAAGTAGGTATACAACTTTTTACGAATAATTTCAAAAAAATTTTCCATTACAAAACTTCAAAAAAAAAAAATTGTTTGGTGAAATGAGAAGTGTTTCAAGTTAGATAAGAAACTCGCAATTACTCAAGTCAGTTTTGTAAATTCTCTGAGATTTGAAATGATGAATTATGAATTAGAATTTTTGATTTGGTGCCTTTCCTTTCTTTTCTTTTTTTATTTCGAAAAGAGTAGATAGAGATTTTAAGACTTTATTAAGATAAGAGGGAAGACTGCCCTTCTCCTCTGTCGAAAATTTCATATTTTTATACCGTATCATTTGAACGTATGTAAATATGTAGTTATTCTTCGATAAATTAAGCCTGCGTGGAACAGGTTGTATGTGCGTTTGTTTATGTATTGCATACGAGTGCGTAACTACGTAAACGAACGGATAATTTACGACGTGCGAAAAGGAACGCAATGCCCGGATTGGAGCAATAGAAGAGGTCGCGTGGGGGAGTATAATTTATGTAAATCGTCGATTCGATTGTATACGTTAATGAGAGGCGAGAGAGGATGAAGAAGAAGAAATTATATATGTATAGTATCATAGTATAGGGCCTTAGGTATATGTAAATACACCGATGATAAGCCATTGGGGGGGGGGGGGCGACAGAGGTACGATTTCGGCGAGAGCAATAATAAGTGTAAATTTCTCGTTAATTTGGTAGCAGTTTTACGGTATCCATGGACGCGACGGTGCAAAATATGGAATATTTTTCAGTCGAATGGAACCATTCTGTGCGGTTTAGGGTTTATCGCGACGACGACGACGAGGATTAGTCGTTTATGCTACACGTTGTCGAAAAGGAGGAGGTGCAGAGAGCAAACTACGATCGTTCGACGTTTTAGGTATACGCCGCGCCGTATCTGTCGTATAAATACTCGTTCATACGGACGCATATTTCAATGCGTGCGTATTCGATATCGCGTATCGTCATTTAAATATGACAAAAGCAAATGTGAAAAATAATTAGCGATGAGCGCGAATAAACGACTACGCCGGAGCTGTGTGTATCACGCGGGAGTGCTGCGGTCGACGTCGCACCTCGCTCCCCAAACCACAGAGGAGCAAATTTTACAAGCAGCGAGTGTTTTCGCTGATGTAAGCGATACGTTGTGCTCTCGCTGTACATGTACATATTTGTGTATTTTTTTATCCCAACTCGGCGTTGTTTTATTATTGAATTACTCGTATGTCGAGAGAACATGTAGCAGATTTCAAATTCGAAATGAAGTTTTTAAAACGTCATTCCTTTGCAGTATATTTGTCTGTTTTTTGAAAAATAAAAAAAAATGACACGTCCGACGTGCTCGGTATTATTTTTCAATTGGTCATATTTTTCACGTATTGTGAACAGCGAAGGGTGTATCATCACCGTCCCTTCTGCCCGCAGAACCCTCGTTGTAGCCTGGACTCTTGGCAGATTATTCGTATTTACGGTATTAGATTCGGTTTTTTTTTTTTCGCCCTGTATATTTAATGGTGTTTTTTTTGCGCCACCCGTTCACTTGTGGAAAAAATTCAATAGGACCTTTTTTGTGGGAAATTTTATGTACTTCAATTTTAGTCATCATCATTTTTTTGTTTAAACGCATATTTGAAGAGTTATGAGCGAAAAACTCGAAAAATCTCTATTGGTACAAAATTTAATTTCATTCCCTTAGTTTAATAAGTTTTTTTGCACCACCCGTTCATTTTTCGAAAAAAATCAATATAACATTTTTTGTTGCAAATTTTATGTACTTCAATTTTAGTCATCATCATTTTTTTGTTTAAATGCATATTTGAAGAGTTATATGAGCAAGAAACTCGAAAAATCTGTATTAGTGCGTTAATTTCATGTCCTTGTTTGCTCAGCTTTTTTGCACCAGCCGTCCATTTTTCGAAAAAAACCAATATAGCATTTTTTGTTGCAAATTTTATGTACTTCAATTTTAGTCATTAGCATTTTTTCATTTAAACGCATATTTGAAGAGTTACGAGTGAAAAACAAACAGAAGGTCTTTTTCGGTACGCTTGGAAGGACCTTCTCGAGAGGCGAGTATCCGAAGACTTTCGTATAGTTAATGAGGACACTGAAAGAAACATTTTAAAATTGAAAAACCTTTATTGGGCCAAAATGCAATTTCATTTCCTTAGTTTACCGAGCCAAGTGATTTATAGGATATTTTTTACTCGTATAATGGTGGCGTTGTCGTCTGTAAGCTCGTAACAAGGTATACACAGCAGCACCGCAGCAGCCTTTGCTCTTTTATTCTTCATACGATTCGACTGTGGTATTATCGCGATACACGTATATCTTACGGTTTGAAGCTATGTCGTGGCGGGGGCGAGGGGAGTTTTTTGCTCACTAGACCTGCATGCTATTGTGGTCATTCTTACGTACGTAATGTATAGTGTTTTTTTTTTTTACCCGTGACTTGGAATTTTCAAACACTACCACCACAAAGTTTTCATTTCAATCGATTAATTTATTTGTTAGCAGAAGAATAAAAACGTTCTCTCGCTACGGAGCCCCCCCCCCCCAACCGAGGGAACCTCCTACACTCTCTGCATCTGTCTCGTGCGGTGAAAAACGCGTGTATTGTACACACTCTGGTGAACAAACACCGTGTGTAATGTAGTTTGGAAAATGGATGTTGTAAAAAAAATACTCGCTGGACGACGATAAAACGCCAGCGAGTTTTTTTTAACCGTGAAACTCATTTTTTCGCGAATTATCCTTCGGTCGTCGCTTCGCTCGTACAATGATAAGTTATACGTATTTATGTAATGTACGTACCTACAGTAAGTTGGATTGTAGTACTTTACGCGTACGATGAAATTTGTACCCCCCCCCCTTCTCTATCTGCTCCCATCCATTTAAGAAGTAGAGATGAACTCGGCGGTTGAAAAGAAAATTTAACCTCGATGTTAGTTGTATTGTAGTATTTTCCCCACGAGAAGATTTATCTAAATTTTAATGGATTTGTGTGGTCAATGCTTGGGTGAAGAATTAGAACAGGAAATACTGCAGAATGAGTTAGTGGAAAGGAAGATGGTGTTGATGGGATTTTTCTACGGATTTCTGGAGCTTGGAATTTCTTATTAATTTCTTCGCGATTTGGTAACGTAACGTACGTGCTTAGTTGCTTACGAGTTATCAGTGATTATCAAAAATCATAATGCAGCAATTTTTTTTTGGAATTCGAGCTTTTCATCTGTAATTACTAAACTTGGTAATTTTTAAAGTAAATGATTTTTTAAGGCATTTTTTAAAAGAAATTCTGATTTTTTTATTGTATTTTTTAGCTCAACTTGGAAAGCAGTCGAGTTCCACTTGAATTTTACCTGTTCATAAAATTGAACAAAACACATTACATACCTATACTGGAACTTTTTTTGTTCAAATTTTATATCTGAAACTGATAAAAAGTTCAAAAGACGAAATCTTCAAAATTTCATAAAAATTGGAATGTTTTCATCATTGGCTTTTAGATTGGGCCAATTTTTAAAATTTTACAATTCAATTTATCCTCAAAATTTTGTAATTTTTCAATTTTAATAAATTTTAAAAGTTGGATTAATTTCTAACATTCAGTAAAAATTTCAAAAATCAAATTAGTTGAAAATTTAGACTTTAAAAATTTTTCAAATCTGGTATTTTTTTTTAATTTAGGAAATTTTTCAAGATTGAAAAATTTTGAGAATTTGTTAAAAATGGAAATTTAATCACTCTTGAACTTTCATAAATTGCAATTTAAAATTTATATCTGAATTTTGAAAATGTTTTGTATTAGTTTTTGGTTTTTAAAAAAAATGCAATAAGTATTGATCAAGAAAATTCAAAAATTGGCTATGAAATTTCGAGGAAAAACAATAATTATTGATTTTTTTTTTCAACAATTTCAATGGGAATAATTTGAAATTTAAATTGAAAATGAAAATGAATAAATTTAAAAGTAAACATTTTTATTATCAATAGTAAAGTTCAAAAGTGTTAATTTAAAAACTAAAATTAATGAAAAAATCGATCAAAAAAAGAAATAATAATTTAAAAAAAATCTTTGGGTTCGAATTCCAAAAAATAATGTTTAAAATTATGTTTCTGAATATTTTTGCTTCTGTTGAAATGGAACTTTTTATTTTTTTCTTAAAACTACATTTTTCAAGGAAACGTTTAAGTATAATTTTTTCAAATATTTTAGGAGCCAAACAATTTTTTTTTCCAATTTGAACTTTTGTGAAAAAAAAAAAAAAACACGAGTATCATACTTACACATTTTATACGAATATGCCTACAATTCAACTTTTTCCTAATTTTTCTCAAAAAGATAAAAATAATCATTTATTTTTTTTACAATTTTGTACATAAATTATTTTTATAAACTTGATATTGTCTGAGTAAGTCCAAACCGGCTAAGTCCAAAATTTCGAAAAAACTTTTTTTTTAAATTGATATTGAGAGACAATGATACATCAGTTTAGCCACTAATCATGCCATAAAATGTGAATTTAATCGTTAAGTATATAATAATTATACAAGGTGTCTATGGTGGTGAAAGTGCACTAGAGGTCCTCAAGTTTAGAAATTGGTGCTGAAAATCGTAAAAGTGCTGATTTTTGCTCAAAAGTTCTCCTTTTTTTGTCAAAATTCATTTTAAAAATTAATTTATTTTCCCCTTAATCATTCGAAATGAAAATATGGCAACATTGTACTATTGTATTCATTTTTTGGTCTTTCTTTGTGCATTGATTTTTTGATTTTTTTACTTCACAATTTAGACTGATTTAGGCATTTTTATAAAAATTGTCATTTCAGCGGGGGGGGGGGGGGGTCCACAGCGTAAAAAATATTTTTAAAGGTGCTGATTTTTGATTTGGAAATT
>FIZV01042735.1:0-13396 GCA_900050545.1 Trionymus perrisii | reverse complement strand
ATTATTAAGATTTTTTAAAATAAAAAAATTGAAATTTTTATTCCAAGAAAATTGAAAAAAAAAAAAAAAATTATGCTCACTTCAAAAAAATGAAATAATCATTTTTAATGCAAAGAAAATTCTGATTTTTGCACATACTAAAAATTTGAGAAATACTTTTTTCATTCCAAAAAATGAGAATTTCTTGGCTTCAATTTAATAATTTCTTGTTTCAAAAAAATGAAAAAAAAAATCCAATTTTTTTTTTAATTTTTTAGTTTTTCCTGTTCACTTTATTTTTGGAGTGGAATTTTTTTTTCAATTTTTCATTCTTTTTGGAGTAAGAAATCTATATTTTTTCATTTCAAAAAAATGAATTTTTTTGGCTCAAAAAGTTGATGGAATATGTTTCATTTTAAGAAAATTTTAAAAACTTTCTAGGTACACATTATTTCAAAAAAATTGAGACAATTTCAAAATCAAAAATTTTGTTCTCCCAGAACTTAAAATAACTTTTCTCCAAAAAGATCGAGAAACTTTTTTCCCTAAGACATTTGATTTGCCCCTCTCCCCCCCCCCAAAGAATTTGAGAAATATTTTTATTCCAAAAAAAAAGATCTCCCTCCCCCCCCCCCCCCCCCAAAGAATTTGAGAAATATTTTTATTCCAAAAAATAAGTTCTCCCTCCCCCCACACAAAAAAAAATCGGAAAAATAATAGACTTCTTACTCTAAAAAAATGAAAAAATTTTCAATGCTAAAAATTATCAAGTGAAACAACCAAGAAATTGAAAAAAAAAAAAATTGAAAAAAACTTCTTTTTCAAAAAAAAAAAAAACAACTAGAAATTTCTAATTAAATTGAAAGCTTTTATTTCTGTTTTTAAAAAATGAAAGATTTTTTCGAAACTTTTTTATAAAGGTTACAAAAAAAATAAAAAATGAAAAATGAAAATTGAATTGATCGTTCAAACTTTAAAGCCATCGAGATGCGCACGTATGTACACGTCCGAAATGTGCCGAGCATCAAAGTAAACAAAATCAATTGGCAACACTGCATTCAAAAAAAAATTCCGCCCGAGCAGTAGATGGCCCTTCGAAAAAGCAAAAGAAGTTCTGAGTACATTGTGTTGCCTATCTCTGGAATTGAGGGAATTATACCGACACGAAAGTCCTGTCAAAAATATTGCTACCTCTTTTATTACGGTGCACTGGTGAGACAAGAAAATTGCAAAATTCCATCAGTACGGTACACAAAACTGGTGTCACTTTTTGAGAAGAAGAAAAACAGTTGTGGGAAAAATTTGCCTATCTTTGATAATGAAGGCAACATGAAGTTTACAACTTCAAAAATACCAATTTTCAAGGCCTTTTTAGAGGAAAATTTTTCACATAACTTTTTTTGTTTCCCTTAAAAAATTATAACTGTTTTGTTTATTGCCTTGACGGAATTTTGAAATTTCTATATCATTGCTCTTTCAAAATCGAGATAGGCAGTTGATGTACATGAAGCTTTTTCTTACTAGTGGTTGGTGATACCCAAATCTCAAGCTTATGATTACTCAGAACTGGGACACCCTGTGTACGAATGAAGTTCTCTGAGGGAGTTAAAATACATAAGTATTTAGTTTTTTTCGTTTCGAATTTTCTATTTTTTTATCAAAGCATCGGTGGTTATTATCAATGAAGAATTACTTCCTCGCTACGACTCGACATATGGATTCAGTGGCAGCATGCGGTGCGCATAAAAAAGAAGCCTTTTGGCACGTGACGACTATTTCCATTTTAATGTCTCTCGTAGATTCGATAATTTTCATTATTGGTGATTGTTTAGGTCGAAATGGCCATTGTGGAACCTCTATCGAATAATAAGATTGGTCAAGTCAATTGAGATGAGACTTCCACACAATGGCTCGCGAAAGGTAGTTCTCATTGTACTCCGAGTATAAAATTTATGTTTGTTATTAAGCATTAGGTATTTTTTTTTTTTCAAATTTTATCTCTCCTTTTACACATTACCTATTTTAGTTCTTGTTCATTTTCTCGAATCCAGTGTCCCCAAAGGAAACTCCTCAAATAAAAATTTGTCCTACTCGTTACTTTTTCTTCGAATGTTTTTTTCCTGATTTTTTTTTCTTCAATTTTTGTCCAAAATATTTTTTCGGAATTTTTCCTCAATTTTTTACACGTCGAAATAACAATGTACATTTATGTGAGACAAAAATGGGGTTCTAGTTCCAAATGATTCACTAAAAAAAATATTACACATAGCCTTGTAATTACATATGTATGTGCCCTAAAAAAGTTTCAATTTTTTAATAAAAATAATTTTTTCATTTTTTTTTCAAAAAAAATTCTACTAATAACGATTTTTCTGGGAAGTTTTTTCAAACAGGTACTTTTATTTTTGTTGAGAATTTAAAAAAAATAAATGAATTCTTTTATCACAAAATTTTTTTAAGGATGATTATACGAGATAGAGTTTTCCAAATTTTAAAGTTTCTTACTTAAAATATTTTTTTAAGAATTTTTTCAGAAAAATTATTTTTTAAAGATTATTTTCATAATTTTTGTCTACAAGAATTTTTCTGAGAATTTGTTTATATATTTTTTTTTGAGAATTTTTTCAAACTTTGGAATGACTTTTTTGATTTTTTCAAGTGAACTGGATTTTTTTGAAGGGGGGGGGGGATTTTTTAAACATATTTTTTGATAGATTAATGCCAAAAAACTTAATTTTCAAAGTTGAAAATTCTGTTGAATTGCGCGACAAAATATCTATACTTAAGTCAGCATGAAAATTTCAAAAAAAAAACTTTTTAAGAGATTTTAACAAAAAACTAGAAAAGTTATTGATAGGAATTTTTCATCAGCATTTTTCTTAAAATAATTTTTTGGTAATTTTTTGAAAAAAAAAAAAAATATTTTTTAGAAATTTTTTAAAAATCTGTTTAATTACAAAAATACTATTCTGGGTACCTAATCAATTTTTAAGGCACATTTTTCCTCATACTAACTTATCCCATTTTTTTTTTTGTTTTAGTAACAACTTGTTTGAATTCTTTTTTGAAACGAGCCGTAAATTTTTGATAAGTTTTTTTAGCTAAAACAATTTTTTTAATGATTTTTTTGGACCTTTTTTCGTAGGGTAGTTTGAGAGTAATTTCTTCTTTTCGATCGTTTTTATGAACGAGCATGTACTTACTTTTCTTCAAATTTAAAGACCAGAGGTACAGAGGTAGCAACTAGCAACATCGTCATCGTGATGCAACACTAATGCATTTCACGTGTTCGCATTCTACATATACAGCGATTAACTACATATTCGCAGTAAAGGTCAAAATTCCACAAAAAAACATCACCCCGCTGGTTAATTTTCATCCTCGATTACAGTTCGATTTCAACGTAAAACGCACTAGTATCATTTATGACGTTTTTCTCGTGTAATTAAACGGGTGGGGCGAGGCATTGCCGAAAATAACTTTAATAGTTTATAGACAGATGCCAAAATAACGAAGGCTGGCGTAGGAGAAGTTTTTGTATTTTAAAACATTCTATCGTTGTCATGGGTGTACATACGTATACTATGCGATGAAGAAAAAAAAAAGAAAAAAAATACGCGTAAATCGTTTTTAAAGCGTGGCGTGTTGCAGCGTACACCGCGAGTTTATGAGGTTGATGAAGCTATGGGGGTAACTTCTCAACGTAAATTTCACCTTCTTATGGTAAATGAGAAAAGAATACTTATACGAAGACGCAGATGAAAAATAATTTAATAATTAGTTCGATGAATTATGAAGGGTACGTGCATTCCGAGTCAAGATTACTATTCGACGCCTACTCTTTAGTTCGATTGCTTCCGTTTCGTGGAGCACATTTCCTCTACAATAGCACGCTAAATATTTCTCTGTGTATAAATAACCATTTGGTTTTGTATTATAAGGACAATAACGGAAAACGTCACCTTATATTACTAGTACTCTATGTTTACACGTTTGAAACAAAAATAGCGTCGAGGTATCCGGCTTATTACTAATATAGGTACCTACTACCTACATTTATAATCTCCATTCTCCGATGATTTATCCGGTCCATAGTTGGAGAATGAAGATACTAACGGAACCAATGTCGCGAATCGTAACAAAATTTAATGCAAATATCGCCACATATCCGATCTTTGAAAGGGTCTAGCCGAAAAAAGGGTGATTTTGACCCCAGCTCGGGTTTTGGTTTTAATCATGTCCGTAGGTGTACTTGGATGAAAAAAAAATCTCAGAAGTTGACCATCTACCACCTCCCCTTCCGAATTTACCACTGTTTTAGTAAAATGTCGGTGGGATTTTTTTATATTAGCTCAAATTAACAAAAACTTTTCTCCTTTTGCACAATATTAGATGTTATAGAGATGAATTTAAGAAAATTTGTCAATTTTTAAGAAACTGATAACTTTTAAAAATTTGACAATTTTTGAAATCAATAATTTTTTCGAATTAGAGAATTTTAGAATATTCAATAAATTTTTGGAAATTTTATGATTTTTCCAAAATTGTTCAACTTTGGAAAAGTATTGGATCATTAATAATAACAATATTAAAAATTCGACAATTTTGAAAAATTTTGCAATTTTTAAAAATTGAATAATTTTTAAAAATTTGTCAGTTGTTGAAGAACTGACAATTTTTGAAAATGTGAAAAAAATTACTCTCAAATAAAAATTTTTTTGACAGTCAAATTTTTTAAAAACAGTACAGTTTTTCAAAAAATTGAATTTTTTATATTCAATACGTAAAACAACCCTCTCCTTCTTTGAAAAAAAGATTTTCTAATAGGAAAAACTCGAAAAAATTCGTGATTATTGGCCTTTGCTACCTCAAAATTACCTAAAGTGAATAGGTAGGAAGAATCCACATAAAATTTAGAGTTTTTTGAGGTATTTTCAAAAATAGCATTTTATGTATTTTTTTTCGATTGAAAACTTCAAACATAAAAAAAATCGCGAAAAAGTGAACCAAAATTTTTGAAAAAATTTCCTAAAATGATTAAATTTTTAAAAGTTGCAAAATTTTCCAAAATTGGCGAATTTTAATGATCCAATAATTTTCCGAAGTTGCACAATTTTCAAAAATCATCAAATTTTCTAGTCATTGAATTTTCTAAAATTCAAAAATTCGAAAAAATTATTAATTTTTCAAAAATTATCAAATTTCTAAAAAACGTCAGTTCCTCAAAAATTTTCCAAAATTATTAAATTTTTAAAAATTGCAAACTTTTTCAAAATTGTCGAATTTTAATGATCTAATAATTTTTCGAATTGAACAATTTTCAAAAATCAACAAATTTTCTAGTCATTGAATTTTCTAAAATTCAAAAATTCAAAAAAATTAATAATTTTTCAAAAATTGTCAAATTTTCCAAAATTGTTAATTTTTAATGATCCAATAATTTTCCAAAATTGCAAAATTTTCAAAAATTATCAAATTATTTTTTAATGTTGTTGAATTTTTCAAAACTTCTTTAATGAAAAAAAATTAATGATTTTTCAAAAAAATTATTGATTTGCCAAAAATTGCGGATTTTTTCCAAATTCGTCAAATTTCAATCTCAAAAATTTTAAAATTTTTAATTTTTAATGATCCAATAATTTTCCGATTTTGTAAATTTTCTGAAATTAGGTACAAAATTTCCTTAAGTCGTTGAATTTTCTAAAATTCTCTAATTCACAAAAATTATTGATTTTTCAAAAATAATCAAATTTCTATCTCAAAAACTGACAAATTTTTAAAAATTGCAAAATTTTCGAAAATTTCCGAATTTTTAATAATCGTTAATTTTTAATGATCCAGTAATTTTCTGAAATTGCAAATTTTCAGTAATGCATGAACTGTAATTTTTTTGGAAATATTAAAAAAATCATTCTCCCCTCCAACCACCTATCTTCAAAATATTTTTTTATTTTTCATAAAATTGATAATTTTCAAGAAAGTAATTTTTGAATTTCACCTTGAAATCAATAAATTTTGATCATCATCGAAAAACCGACTATTTTCGATAATCGATCATATCAATTTTCACCATAAAATCAAAAATGTTTCGTTCACGATAGTTTTTTACATTAGAAAAATTTACCTATTCATGGATTTTTAAAATTTCTATCGAAAACTCGATTAAGGTATTTTTGGTAGTACCTAACTGATAATTTTTTTAATTGATAATTTTCAATGTTCCACAATTTTTGAATTCGATCACTAAATCGATTATTTTAAATTTTTTTCAAAAAATCGATTATTTCTGATAATTGATTACGCTCAATAAACGATCAATTTTTCATGTTTGAAAAAATCGATTATTTTCAATATCAATTAATTTTTGAATTTTATCACCAAGTCGATATATTATATGGTTGGTCTCTATCGCATCAATCGACTGTAGTATTTCCGAAAATCGGTCATTTTCAATTTTCACCTACAATATTGATAACCTTCAGTAAAAGATAATTTTAAAAAACAACTTATCACAATGATCTTTTTTGATTAATTTTGATTTATATCAAAAAATCATTGTTTTCATTAATTATTATCCATTTTTTTTACAAAATCGATCATGCCATTATTTTAAATTTCGATTATAAGTATTATAAAAAAAATATGATTTTCATTAATTGGCAATTTACGCTTTTTAATAGATGGATACCTAAATTCAATCATTTCTTGAATTTTATTCACGAAATCGATAATTTTAGATTTTTACCAAAAATCGGTTACAAGTATTCTCAATTAAGTATTACCCCATCAATTTTTTAATTATTCAACAAAATAGATAATTTTCAATTTTTATCAAAAGTAATGATATTTTCAATAAACGATAATTTTAAGTCTCTATTGGAAAACCAATTATTTACAGCCCTTAGTCAACTAAGTATTCTACATTTTCAAAAAAAAAAAAAATAAAAAAAAAACAATTTCTCATATTATTTTAAAATGATAAAATTTCGATTGCATTAGAAAGCCTGTATAGGTATTTTATTAGGGATGAAAATTTTCAAACAAAAATTCAATTATATTTCTAAAAATTCTGTAAAATGTGTTGCAAGCTACAATGTTAAAATTCATTTTGTACTTCAAAAAATTCTAAAATGACGATATTTTCCATTTCTTGTTCTAGATCTGAAATAAATACCTCTCAAAAGCCAACCCACAAAGAATCCATTTTCTCAAGCTACCTATGTATAAATTCTCTATAGTAATTATTCATACAATTTATACACTTCGATCAGCTCTTCTCGTACCTTTATAAGAAATTCGCAATCATAGAAAATACCACAAATGCCTGGAATAGAAATAAAAAACGACGGTAAAAAAATTCCAATCCATAACATAGTTCGAAATACAAGTAAATAAAGTACGGTACCTCGAAAGTGGAACTTAAAACCGAAGATATACTTACCTATCTTTAATTTACTTTACTCGAATGTCAATTCTAACTCGGGAAAATCCTTTTATTCTGTACGAATTGAGAATCTCGTGTAGTACATGGAACTGTACATGTGCATATCTGATTAAAGACGGACATATCGTGGCATGCGGCATACGACCGAATCGCCTGCTGGCAGCAAATTTAATCCCTAATTTTACCGCATCTCTATATCGGAGTCCAATTGAAAAACGACTTACGACCAATTCAGCCTTTAAAGAAAAGACTACGAGTATACTACGGCACGAAATAAGGAAACCCTTCCAAAAGAACGGCCACAAGAACGTAAGAAAAAAAGGCGCAAATTCTCTGGAGAGACCGCCATATTACATACGTACGTAACTGCCTGTTTCGTCCGATTCAAAATGTGAGGCGAGCCAGGCTACGTCGAAATATTCTCCGGTACCGCACAATGACCCGATAACGTTCGTGTGAAACCTAAATTTTCCATGTTACCAATATAATTAAATAAGTCACCAAAATAAAAGTCGACTCGATTTTCCTCCTAAAGTATTTTGATTCCAACTCGTGCTTATAATCTTTCTTTTTTTCTTTTTTAGTGCGCAACTTTTTCGTCTTATCCAACAACAAACGCATAAAATTCTTCTTTACCTTGAAATTTTTTTTATTTTCGGTGGAATTTTATTTTTGGGTGAAAACACTTTGAAATCCGTTTAAAGAGGATGAAAATTCTTTTATTTTCGCTCTTAAATAAAAATAACCACGATTCGCTTTCGAATCGAATCTTTGCAGACTACATTTTTTCGTAATATTTTTAGGTAAGTATTCGGCAAACTATTTTCCAAAAGTAGGTAGAGGTACCCACCTACTAAAGGTTTATGAAAAACAATTATAGATTTTTTTACGTCCTTGGTAGGTATTTTTTTTAAAACTCTTTTCTAAGTCGTGCACCTAATCCTTGGCGAGATAAATTAAAAAGACACATTTTTAAAGAGTTTTTTTTGTGTGTGACTAAATTCGTTTTTTTCTTTTTTGAAAAAAAATAAACGATTGATTTATACTAGACCTTACGTTTATTTATTTATTTTTTCCTTTGGTTTCATTTTATAAGATGATGAAAATGACACAAATACCTAAATCAAAAAGATTTGTTCTTTTCAACTCAAATTCTAAATTAAGATATAGCTTAGTAAACTTGGGCCATAAATAGAGTCAATTGCGTTTTACATCTGCAAAAATTTTTCCGTTTCAAAATATTATTTCTTTGGATGTTTCGACGAACCACCAAAAATTCCTGAATCTTATCTCTCGGAATCAGGGGCGCAAGCAGTTGTATATTTTACTCAAGAGAATGTCGGAGCCCTCGATTTTGGGAACCCTAAAATTAAAACATGAAGAATACAAGCGAAAGAAATTTTTTTCAGCCAATTGAAATACCGCACGTGTTCATAAAATTTATAAATTCATTGATGACTTAGAGTGGTGCAAAAATTAAATACCTAATGATGCAATGAATCACATTGTTTTTTTGATTTCTTTCTAAGAATACAGAGATTTTTTTTCTGCATAAAAATTGAAAGATTTTTGCTCCACAAATTTAGAGATTTTTTCTCCCAAATAATTGCAAGATATTTTTAAAAAAATCGAGATTCTCCATAAACGAGAAATTTCTTTCCCAGACAAAAAAAAAATAAAAATTTTTCTACATTAAAAATTAGTACGAGTAGAAAGCATAATTCTTTACCAAAATTATTGAAAATTGATTTCTTAATTCTAAGTAATATCGACCCCTCTCCCCCCCCGAATCGGAATTTCGCAATTACCTGCCGTTCTAGAATCTCCATCAAAATTTTGGTTCTTTACTATTCTCGAGTATACTTCAATCGAATAACAAACTTTTCCAGGAAATTCCAGCCAGCGAGTACAAAAATTGCGATTTTTGTCCAATTTTAAAAGTATCAAAATTTCAAAATTTCTAATCAGGCCACCATAGACTGTGAAACGAAGGAAAAAATGTATCTGCCCTAATATCGAATTCTCGAATTCAAATTTCGAAATTTCCAGTCGTTCTGGAAGGATTTAAAGATACTGGAGAAAATCGATATCTCGCTGGAGATTCTAGAACGACTGGAAATTGCAAAATTCGTATTCAGGAGGTCGCTATTAGTTAGGAAATCAATTTTCAATAATTTTGGTAAAGAGTTACTCTTTTTCAAAAACTTTACATTTTTGGCGGAAAAAAGGTAGTTTTGAATTTTCAAAAATTCCCTAATAATCGATAAATGAAATTGGGCAGCTAAAATTTTGGTTTTGGGGGTTTTCAGGCGTGCTCTTTCCAAATATCTAAGTTTCGATTGATTCCAAACAGACGACGTTCCCTGTAAGATTTTTTGATTCCAAAAAAATTGAGAAATTATTATGTAAAAAAATTGAAAGATTTTTTCTTCAAAAGAAATTGACATTTTTTTTGCTCTTATTTAGAATTTTTCTACCTTTTATCAATTAAAAATTAGATTTTTTTTTTCTAAGAAAATTCAGAAATTTTTCTCTTTTTTGGAGTAGGTAATTTTTTTTTTAATTTTCGTATTTAAAACAATTGTCATTTTTTTATGCAAAAGTTGTGAATAAAAATGGAAAAAATTTTCAATTTTGTCCCAAACTGTTTTTGAAGTTTTTTTTACAGTTTTTGTCATCAATTCAAAAAAACTAAAAAGTTTAAAATTGCTTTGTAGGGAGATGGCAATAATTATTGTCTCTATCCACAAAATTTTGAGGAAAAAAGTGGTGAAATTTTCAATTCTCAGATTTTTCAGAAGCATCCTAGGAAGAATTATTTTATCTTTTTTTTTTTTTGTTTTTTAATTCTGCCAATATCAATTTTGAAAGTGTCCTTCCTGGAGGATTTTTCTTTCTTTTCAATGAATTCTCAAAAAAAAAAGTCAGTTATTTCTGGAATTTTTTTTGTGAAAACTTCCAAATGAATTATATTTTCTCGGAAAGAGGATTTCGATTATACGTATTTTGTTATTCTCTTTCATTTAAATTTCAAACTATTTTAGAAATTCTTTTGTAGACGGTGCTATCACTTCAAAAAAAAAAAAGGAAAAAAAAACCAATGGTAAAATTGCTTTGCAAAAAGAAAGCAATTTTGGTGTCTCTTTCTGCAAAAATGCAGCTAATTTTGGGCCACTAGTTCTGCAAAAGTTATTTCTTTCACAATTTCTTACCATTGTGTAACACTCGTATTTTTTACACGAGCAAAAAGTCGATTTCCATCCTACATCCTTTTCACTCTTCCCTTCCACAGATTACGACATTGATTAATTGTTCGACCTTTGCAAATCGAACACACCTCGACGTTATTTTATCGAGCTATTTCTTCTCCTCTTTCGTCGCTGCGAAATAGCCACTGTTAGATGGAAAATAAACGGCATATTTTTCACACATTAAAAACTCGAGGGAAAAAATACAACCCTGGAGTATATTTTGTATTGGTAAATTTATGGCGGGAAATTGTTAAAATCGCGTCTCGAATAAACGACTTTAAAGTTTCGGTTATTTTGTTTGTCTTTTCAAGAAAAAAAAAGTGAAAAAAATAAGGAAAAGTTGCCACATAAAAAGTTACGACGAGACTTAACCGTTACTGACGAGAACTAGGAGAGAGAAAAAAACGCTGTAAAAAAAGGAATGATGATACATACTTATCAACGTACCAAACGTATACTCGTATGTACACAAAAGTCAATTTATACTTGAACTCTGTCTGAATAAAAATCCACTGGATCGAGTGTCCATTCGATGCTATTAATCATGACAATAGTATGACGCGGTTAATGTCACACTTATCCAACTCTACGGTCTAGTTTTCTATTGTACGCCGGTTACTTGTATTTTCATCGGTGAACCGAGCAAGTATATTTCGAGAACCGCAAAAAATTTTTAGAAAAAATCAGCAAGAAGACCCACAGTTACATTTCGCTCCAACTTTTTGTAAACATTTTGGGCGCCATGGGCTGGAAACTGAGAAATTTTCACATTACAAGGGAGGGCTGTTCGAAGCCCAAACAAGACGTATAAAAAATCTTTTCAAAGTACAAGCCACGCGTCGTCGGCGTCGCTGCCTATGTTTGTCGAAAATAAAGACGACGACCTGACCAAAGTGAAGAAAAAAACCCGTCCACGAGTTTGTATTATGATTTTATGGGTTTTAAAATATACTTTTTAAAAGGTTTCTACGAATATGGTCTGGAAATTGGCGCGATGTGGCCACCAAATCACGTACTCCTTCCATAAATAGTGTCCAAATCGCGATGAAAAGTTGGCGTATTAAATGGAGGAATAACGGCGCCTTTGAATACTTTTTTAATACGAGCAGAAATTTCCCAACGCCAAGACGAGATCGAGGCAAAAAAAAAATAAATGAAAAATATCAACGAAACCGACTCGACTCGTCGACGCAAGAATCGGTTAAAAATATGCCGGTTTTATTGCGTCGCTGATGACGCTTTTCAAGAACTTTGGACGACGATTACGAGTTGCAAATGTCATAAAAGAGTAAAAAAAAGTTTAGTTTAAGTTTTTTTTATGTATATTTGCGATTATGACGACGACGTATATGTACATAAGAAAAAAAAAAGACATCCGTACATGGGCCAGAATGGTTTAATGGGATAGATAATGTATACTGGTTTACGCATAGTTCGCCGGATATGTAACTTTTACCCTCGATAAGTATTTTTTCTCTCTCTCACTCTTAGTTTAATATACGAGCAATCGCATCAATTATTTAGAATCGGTGTAGCTTTTATTTTTTTCTCCATTTCTCCTTCCCTTATTCTAAATCACGATCGACTTATTCGCGAAACAGGGTGCGATCGACCAGATGAAATAGGGCGAATCGTATATCCGGAATATTCATTTCCAAAATAACTTCCTGAGTGCGGAGCAGCGTATCCAGCATCACTACTGCAAGACAGCAGACGAAGGGAAGTGCAACTTGATGAATACATAAGAAGGAAAAAAATACACGTGTACCCTCGTGTATTCGAAGGCATTCATCGAGTACGTATATAAGTTTTTCATAGATAATCGATGCGACTTCGCCCAGCACACAGGCCAAACTACATAGAGTAAAACGAATTTTGATGACACCGTGGGTGCGGCAAGGAGGGGGAGACTATAACTGAGAATGAAAAGAAGCAAAAAGAGATATAAAAGGACGTGGAAGAGAGCCATTTGTGATACACAGTAATAAAGCGACGATATTGACTTTGGTTAAGTTGCTTGATAAATTACAAGCTTCCGATGGGTCTAGGCTTGTTATTCTGTACGTACGCAGAGTCACCGAGAACAGGGTAGGGAGGGAGGTGATCATCGCAAGCAAATTCGGCGGAACTTTTACTTCTCGCGATACGACCGACGCGACGGTGGGAACAAGTCGTATAAATGTTTCCCCAGCAACTTTTCGGCTTTTTCATCGGTACTTGTACGGTCGCTAAACTTTACTATTGCCAAGTTTTATTGAAAATTGCGCGTCAAAGGCGCCGATGTTTCCGGCAACTTACGCACAAAAAGAGAGATCTTTTGAATTGCGGCTTGCGTCGCGTCGCGTCGCATCGCGCCGCGTGTTCCACGTGATTCGAGTCCCAAAACGCAACGCCGAGTAATGCGCTCTCCTCGAGCGCAGAACGACAGCAGGAAAAGAGGACGGAGGGTGAGGAGAAGGCAGAAAAACGCATCAACTATTACCGTAAATTACACATGGAAATAATTCGAAAACGATATCGTAAATTTTCGTTTAATCGTCGCCCATAAAAATCAAAGTCCCCGACGTTCGAAATTACCAACGACAACGAGTACATCTTTATGGCTAAAATCATCTCGGAGCCGGCATAACTTTAATTTGTATAAATTTTCCTAACCACAAGATCTTACGACAAATTGGTGATTTTTTTTTTTTTTTTTTTTTTTTTGATGGAATAGAATTTT
>FIZV01042710.1:0-16676 GCA_900050545.1 Trionymus perrisii | reverse complement strand
CTAATTTATTATTTTCAGAATGTCTGACAAAATATCTAAAAGTCATCCAAAAAAAAAATTATGTTTAAAAAATATATCTGACAAAATATAGTCTAAAAGTTAAAATTTTTAAAAATTTCATAAGTTTCAAAATGTTCGACAAATTATCGGCGATGAAAAATAAAATGAATTATTGAGTTTTAGTTTCAGTTTCAGTTTTTCAAATTTTTCCATTACTTCAAAATATCGATAAATTTTTTTTTTTTTTTTTAATTTATAAGTTAACGTGATTTTATTTTTAATTGAATACCTTCCTATACTTAATTACAATTTATTTTTTAAATTTTCGATATTTTCAAATTTTTTCTCTACATTAACTTTCTCGCGTTTTCAACTCAATTAGCATTTAAATTGAACTTCAGTGTGGCCTAAGTATAATTTTATTGAATGATTAAGAAAAACAAAAAAAAATTCAAAATACTGCGATAAGCTCAGATGATATCTTTTTATGTTTACTTTTTTATGAAATGTTTTAATAAGACGCTTACACGCGTTATGATGTTTTGAAAGAAGAAAAAAATTCCATTTTCCTTCTGCTTCTTTTCGTGTAATGATAATTGAAGTATACGACGACCTGAAAGAGTTGCCATTTAAAACAATATGTATTAAAATTTAACCCTTCGTATTAAAAAGCTGGTCTCCCTCGAGATTATGTGGAGTTCAAGAACAGCCTTGGGTTTCGCAGTTTTCCCCGCACCTCATTCTCGGTCGACTTGCAATTAAAAGTAGTCGACTAAAGTGTGCTTATTTCGAGGCGAAATTTTCTACTCGCTGAGTACCATAATACGTACCGAGCCCCACTACCCAATACTCAGTAACTATTGAAAAAAAAAAGAAGCTTTGAAAAATAATTTTTTTCATTTGAAAGTTTTCGTCAATTTAAAAAATAATTTCTTTTTCCAGTTTGGCTAATTTTAATCATTCATTTATTAAATCGTTACGGCAAATTAGTAAAATTGGCCATTAATTTTATGTAGGCATAGCTATACCTTTCAAAATGACTCCCCTATTTTATACTTCTTTTCACCTCGAAGTTGAATGTTTTTTTTTTACGGTAAAACTTCTTTTTTGAAATTTGGTCCGCGGTGCAGGTCGTTTTTTCTCAAACGTGGTAAAAGAAAAAAACGATACAGAGGGAGAAGTAAACACCGGAGAATACTACTCGCGCTATCGAAGCTTTTCCACACATCAGCGCGCACACAATCGCAAAATATCTCTTGAAATATTAAAAAGTCGGGCCATGATTCATACCCAACTAATGCTCATTCCGCTCCGGGGAATTCGTTGATTATTGTATACATTTACAATTTATTATGAAGTCATTTTTTACGTTAGTAGACGAATATAAGGGAAAGAGAAACAGCGAAGGGAGGGGTAAAGAACAAGAGAAAATCTTCGAACTGATTGCGCCGCTTCGTTACGGTGCTCCGCTTTCCCTTCGCCTCACTGCTGTAGAAAGATGGAGAAAAAAATACCATTTTTATTATATCTATGTACTTTTAGAACATAATTACCTTGTTTGGTTAATTTTTCAAAAAGTTTTAATGTTTCGGTGTTACTAGAAGGGTGGCTAGAGGAGTGGGTGCTACTGCGACGGTAGGTAGGTATAATTACGAGCGTCTGAAAATATTAATGGTGTGAGCCTATGATCAATTTAGCTCTGACCGGACGTAATGTGATTTTAGGGATCTGTGTGGTGGTTCGGTCTTGAGTCTGGTCTTGTAGTCTAGGGTGTTGTTGAAGCGATGAGAAAGTCAGCGATGGCTTGTGTGTGTTCGGATCGGATGAAAAGTCTAGATTTGAGCGTGTTTTTGTTTAAAACATGTACCTACGAAAAAGAAATAACCTTTCATATTTTTTTTTTCGTTTTGTCAATAAAGTAATCTGCGGGGAAAATTTATTTTAAAAAAATGATAATACCTAATGAATGAAAATATTATGTACAATCCAAGTTGCTTGTTCTTTTTTTCATATTTTTCATTATTTTTTATTCTTGGCATTTTTTGCTTTGGAAATAAAGGAGCCACAGAGCTTTAAAATTTGAAAAAAAAAAAATATTTTTTCCATTTTTAAGGCGTCATAGCGCCTTTATTTTTAGGGATAGGCAAATTTATTGGCGTAAAAAAATATTCTGATCCATCGAGAATCATACATGGACTGTCTCATTCTCATCCCTGGGAAGAAAAATAAATAATTTTAATTTCGTGAATTTCCAAATAGCCCCCCTATCAAATGTCTTATTTTTCGATGCAGAAAATTTCAAAATTTTTATACTTACTTACATTGCCTTCACTTTTAGAATCGGATGGCCATTTATGGCATAAAACGGATTTTTGCTGTCCTTCAAAAAGACGATTGACGTACAAAATTTGTTTTTTTCTTTCTTATTTTCAATTGTGGTGGCAGATGATAGACCTCGCCCAGTACAACAATTATGTACCTTATTAGAGCTCAGTTCTGGGTCTCAGTTTTGTAAGGCACGTGAAAATTAAGAAGAAAAAAATTGGGCAACTGTTGAACCTTAATGAAACCTCTTAAATTTTTAATATCCTCTAAAAAATTTTTAATTCATGGGCAATAAAATTCTTATAAGAATTTCTCAACCTTTAAAAGAAGAATGCTTCGATTTTTTCATCTCATTTTAACAAATTTTTAAATATTTAACACTTGAAAAAATTATAGTTTCTTTTGGTTTCCTGTAAACAATTATTTTCAATTTTTCAAAAAAATTTTAGAGGTATTTTCCATTTTTTGACATTTTCTTTTAAATTTCTTCAATAAAGAAAATTGGACTTTTTTAAAAACATTTTCATGTTTTTGCTCTGGCCCACAACATTTAAAAACTTGACGAACTCTGTAACGAAAATCAGTAACGAAAAAAGTTTCGCTGACTGCTGACTTTCATGTTTATACTTATTTTGTCAAATATTCTAAAACTTAAAATTTTTTGCCTTTCTGATGTTTTGAAATTTTATAAAAAATTTCCTTTCTCAACTGGATGAACTTCAGATTTTTTGTCAGACATCGTGAAAAATGAATTTTTTTAAATTTTCAACTTTGAGATATTTTGTCATTTAAGTAATTTTTTTTTTTTTTCAAAATTAGATGAATTTCAGATTTTTTGTCAGGCCCCCGAAGACGAGGTAAAGAATCATTGATAAACTCTATTCATAACATATTTTTGGCTCTAACTTCTAAATAGGTTGCTAAAAAATTCATATTCACACAATTTACATTTTTATCCTCGTTGCATTTCTACAGGCTCATTTCTTCATACCTAGGTACACGAATGTAGGTAGCTGATTCATTAATGGGAAATCCATTGATGCAGTACGTGCGGAGTTGTAGACTCAGTGGAGCTATTTGGTACGAAAGCATTTCGCTTTTACAAATTCGAAGGTTTCTGGTAACTGCTGTAGTATATTTCACCGGCGAGACTTGCCATTATCGTAATGACCGCACGTACGTGAAAAATTGCGCATACCTACCTCAAAGTGTCAAAACAAACCGATATCGCTATGCTGAACTGCTGAATGCATCGTTCGATAATCCACATATGGGTAATTTTAAAGCTGGCAAATGCACGAAAGCTTCGAATGTTAAGGTACATACAAAAGTACGAAATGATGTAGATTCTTCAAATGTATAATATTAACACAAGGGTTTGCAAAGTGAGAAAGGTAGACCCGCAGGGTGTATACGATATGTTGGTAAGAGAGAACGAACGGTTGCTGTTGTACAAATTGAAGACAATTTATTTTTATTACAAAACGAGTTAATATTTTAAGAGGTAAACGAGTTATGAACTGGCTATGAAGTTCATTTTTCATCGAACGTTTGATATTAAGTTCGGTATAATTTTCGAGTTGTATAATTTATTTAATATGAGTACACGACTAACCCTTTTTCCAGCAGCAAACGCTTTTCGTGTTGGTAAACGATGGTACGCGATTTGTGGCGATGGTTTTGCCAGGCAGGAAATATACGCTCATGTATTGTACCTACCTACGTATACGTACGTGCGAGCTTATATCCGAAACGATAATTTACCTCTGTATTCTCATATCGAAGATGGTATACTATAAGGTACCGAGTGTTGAGTATCGTGCAATATTTGACGGTAAATCATGGCTCGTTTTGTCGACGAGAAACGTATCTTGATACAGGTGTGTGCGGATGAGGGCGTACTCTCGTGGCCAAAATTCAAAAATCTACGACGATGAGAAAAAGACGAATGAAAAGAATCGCAGCTAATTTACCATCGTATATTTTTTCCTCTATAGTGTATATCGACGCTGAAAGACAGACAGCAGATGCGAAAGCGTTTGGAAAAAAAAATACCTTATCAACGCCTTTTTACGCGAAAATATCGCACTTTATTGAAATCTGATTCCTTTCGTTGTTGGTACGCGCTTACGTACGTAGGAAATCTTTTATCAAAAAGCCAGATGAAGAATTAAGCTGTCGGAAACAGGTACTTTTGTAATAAATTTCTGCGGTATTACTATCGCATCGCATTACTGTTAAAATGCGTTAACGTATGCCGCCACTATCTAACTCGCTAAGTTGAACAAACTTTGAATTTACTTCATTTGTCAAACTTTATCAACAAACTTTATTCGAAGATGCGCTAATGCAGCTGTTACTTTACTATACACGAACCTTATAGCATCTTGTATCCAACGTATGGTTACATTTTGCCGCGTTTTCCTTTGTTTTTGGCAAATTCCGCGAGAGTCGCAATCGTGTCGCGCCACATATGTGTGCCTGAACGCGATCTAATCGAACAGTTCAGTTCATGAACGCAGGTGAGTGATTTCGTTACACCAGCTTTGAATATTTTGCGAATTTAGCATTACTGATATTTTGTAAAAATTTCTATTTCGCCAGATTTCATGTTAGATTTCAAATTTCTTCGAAGGCAACTTTGCGGCCATTTTCTACTCCGTAGCCTTTAATTTTCTTTCAACATAAATTCACATTACCAAAAAATTAACCTAACATACCTAACGAACGTTGTTGGTTCATTGGCAGAGTTTTTCAAAAAAAATGAAAAAATTGCTTTTAATGAGGGTATAAAAAAAAGTTGATTAAAAAAAAAACTCCTGAACAAAATTTCAAAAATTTGTTTTTGAAGAAGTACCATGAAAATATTGGTTTTTGAAAAAAAAAAGTTAGGTATTGACTAAATGAAAAAAAAAAATGATTTTGTGTGAAGTCAATCTTGAAATTATTTTAATCGATTTTATATATAATTATGTACCTATCTACAAACGCAATAATTTTATTAGATTTTTTTAAAAATTGATGAGCTGAACTAATTTATAAAATCAATGTTAAATATGCACAATTTTCATTGTTTCTAAAATCAATAATTTGATCTATAATTATTACCTATATAATTTTGTTGAATTTATTAAAAGTTGATGGTGTGATTCTATTTTGGAGAACAATTAAATTTTTCAAGTCTTTGTATTTTACTTGTAAATACAATCAAAAATAGTATTTTGAGAAATTTTCAAAATCAATAGTCAAGTAATTTTTTTTAAATTTCGCAAAATTTTTCAAAAATCAATAATTTTGTTCAAATTTAGAACATTAAAAAAATAATAGTTTCATTTAATTCTGCAAAGGGGTTACGTGTATTTTACTACTAATAACCGACCAGGATCCCAAATTAATAATTGTAAACATGCACTTTTAGGTAAGTGTCAAAAGTGTGACATTTTTATGTCATTTCTAAGTGTCAAAAATATAAAAACATCATGTGTCAAAAATGTGACATTTTTATGTGTCAAAATGTGACATTTTTATGTGTCAAAATGTGACATTTTTATGTGTCAAAATGTGACATTTTTATGTGTCAAAATGTGACCATTTTTATGTGTCAAAAATGTGACATATTTATGTGTCAAAATACGACATTTTTGTGTCAAAATGTGACCATTCTTATGTGTCAAAATGTGACATTTTTATGTGTCAAAATGTGACATTTTTATGTGTCAAAATGTGACATTTTTAGGTGTCAAAATGTGACATTTTCATGTGTCAAAATGTGACATTTTTATGTGTTAAAAATGTGACCATTTTATGTGTCAAAAATGTGGTGTTTTTTGTGTGAGTAAATTATTTATTTTTACAGTCGGAAATGAGCACCTAAGATGAAGTCTTATCAGCTGAAAAATTTTTTGTAAATCGCCTCACAATTTTTTAAAGACGCACAATAATTTGAATTTTTTTCAATAATAAATTAGACTTCGTTGATTTTTTTGAAAAAGAAAGGGGTCAATTTAAAAAGGTTTCGAAAATTTTGCGAAAATTTAGTGAAAAAGTAGTTATTGTTCAAAATAAAAAATCCGTTAGATACCCTTTAAAAAAATTAATGTAGTGTGTATCGAAATACATATCTACCTGCATCAGGTATTTCTGCGTTGGTAGTTTTTCCACTAGGCTATTAATTTTTTTCATTTCTGCAGTAAACAAATGAAATGACGTTTGAGAGAAACCTTTTTTCAAACAATTCCACGCAATGAAAGAAATTTGCAATAAAAAATATTAAAAATCTAAAAAATGAATTTTAGCTCTTCTGGTACAAGCCAAATCTCAAGTATGTATTTGTTTATTTTTGTAGATGAGGGGAGTCAAAAGATATTGATTGAATATCATATCCCATAAAAATGGCACACAATTATCGTTCGTTACCTTTCTTCTGCTATTTGAAATACTTGGCGCCACGGCAATATACACATAAACGCTCAAACAGTTTTGACGAACCATCGTAAAAAAAAAGGAGGAGAAATTCCTACATCACCCATTCGTCGTATTTTTACATATTTTTTTATTTTTAATGCTTGAGAGAAAAAAAAGAACGTAAGTAAACAAGAGATCCTGCATATGTTTGGTTTTTATGGCGGTCAAATTTGAACGAATTGATCACCGATGCGACGACGCGTGGCTGTTTTAGCATTCCATTCCAGATCGCTCGTACCAATTAATAAATAAAATTTTTACTTCGCTTACTTCCTGTTAGCAGTTAGTTTATGATGCTACGGTACGATTTACGCTATTATAAGGGATTCAAAAGCCATTATAAAATATTACCATCTGGAATACGTCCGCGACTGTGATATACTCGATAGTTTACGAAAAAAAAAATTACTGCACCGTTTGCATTTTAGCTTGTATACAAAATGATAAAAAAAATATAAAGATTTTTCCATACCATAAGGCTGGCTCTGTGTACACATCGCTGCATAGGGCCGTTTAGGAAATACGTAACCGTACGTACATAAGTTACCGAATTATACCGCAAATAGTTACACTAGGATGTAATCAAGGTTTGGTGGAATCTGTAACCATTTGTAAATCATTAAATACTCCGCGTATGTAGATAGTATTTTGTACGAATGTGTGTTTCATATGTGTCGAAAGAGAAGAGGAATTTTTTATTTGACGTTCTCTCTGTATGTGTATGTATACCTTGGATTCTCTATTTCTAAGTGTTTTATTGCTAATAAAAAAAAAAAAAAGTAAAAAAGCTCGCGCCTTGTACAAATTTTATGCCCTAATGCGCGGTTAAAAGCGTTGACAGACGAATAACATATCGTTTAATGCCTTTAGGAGTGTACGTAGTGTGGAGTAAATAGTTTAGCAGGGGGCGAAAGAGTTCACGCAGATTATGCTGGTTTATAAAGTGGCGGCAAATTTGCTTAAGGGAGCACGCGAACGGATCACCAATGGTGCAGCGTGCTGTACCGTATTGTGTGGCTGGGCTGTTCGCAGGCTTGGGCCACCGCACAGAGCTGCTAACAGTGATACATGTTAACGCGCTGGAAGACAGTTTTATGGGACTTTTAGTAAGATATATTTTGCAATTTATTGAGTTCTTGGTTTCATTATGCATTCATTTATATGCGAAGAAAGCCGAATAAAATACTTTCATTGGTTTTACGTTTTTTAGCTGCGAGTGTGTGTTGGGTGTGAGTCGGCGTGTCTATACGAGGCCCCGGTGTAAGTGTATATGAGTTCTATACGCGATGCCAAACCTCGGATACGTAATTTATAACCTGGCCGTTGTGTTATAAATTTAACAACGATGCGTCGTAAGGAGGATTCCAAAAACGGACGTTAATTCTTTCACTATGGTAACAATTTGAAAAAAGAGAAAAATTTATGCTTAATTATAGCCTTTTCTTGCCATTCACAAAGTAGGATCTGTGCTGAGTATACAGGGTATCCCAGTTAAGAATACCCCTAACCTGTCTGGTGGTAAGTCTGCAACTTATTTCAACAAATTATAGATATGTTTGCCTACCCTACCTATTGAAGGGACTTAGATGCTGCATGTTGAAAAACATTTTTATTCATTTTCTTTACTCTAAATAAAAAATTTCTCTTTGCTGACTGGAAACAGACAGAAATATGAAACCTACGGTGGTTACGGTGAATCAATAAGGAGTAATTTCCCATTAACAAATAATTATGACGTACTTTCTTAACAACTCATCCCTCAGCACCAATCTTCGAATCTCTTTTAGTTTCTGAAAAAGAATAAAAAAAATCATATTTTTCAAAAAAAATATATAATATATTAGGTACATTTTTTTGAAAAATCAAAACTGTGAATATCTTACAAAAGTTTTAGTTCGTAAATTTTTTCTAAGTGAAGAAATTATAGTCATTTTCTTTTCAAGTATGATTTTCAAAATTTTACAACTCACAGGATATTTTATCAAAGTTTGATTTCAAAAATTTTGAAAAGTAAAAGTTTCGAATATTTTGCCAGAAAATTTAATTTCAAAAGATTTTTTAAAAGTCCAAAAATACGAATATTATCGAAATTTAAAAATAAAAAAATAGAAGGAAAAATTTGCGAACATTTTTCAAAATTTATGAAATAAACTTTTTCTTTTTAGTTTCTAACATTATTTTTTTCAAATATAATTTTGTAAATATTTTGCGAATAGTTTACCAAAATTTAATTTCAAAAATGTTCAACAGCCAAAAACCTAGAATTTTTGCCAAAACTTTGGTGTCATACTCTTTTAATTTTTTCAAAATCCAGATTCTAAATATTTTGCAAACAATTTTTTATTTTTTTAAACGGCTTTCTAATTTTCAATTTTTTTTTACATAGGACCAATCTGTGAATATGTATTAAAAATTTCATTTCAATTTTTTTACAGGAAGAAATTTTAAAAAATTCGCAAAAAAATTTGTGCTTCTGAAATTTTAGCGAAAATTTTTGTCAGGTCAAAATTATGGATATTTAATTTTAAAATTTTCTCATTTTCTAATTTTTTTTTTTGTTCGCCTAAAATTTTTACTATGACGAAATTGGCGATATTTTACAAAAATTTTATTACGAGAATTTATTTTAAAGAGGAAAAAATTGCGATTGATTTTGAATTTTTTTTTGTTCTTCTGAAATTTTGAAAAAAAAATAATGTCCTAAATTGTGAATGCTTCATCATAAAGCTTTCTTATTTTCAAAATTTATTTCCAAAAAAATTTCGTAAAATATTTTACAAAATTTTTATTTCGGTATGTTTTTAAAATAGGTGGGACCAAGTAAAAAGTTTAGAATTTTTGCAAAAACAACTCTTGGGCAATACTCGTATTTTACGAAAATTTAATTTTTAAAACTTCATTGAAAATTGACAGTAATTCTGGTTAATTTTCACAAAAATTTCAAATGACAATAATGTCGATTTTCAAAGTTCTTTAACGCCTTCATTTTCATTTTTTGTTCCTTTCAAAAATTTGCACTTGCCTCAGGTATTTTCCCCTTCGAACTTGAGGTAGACAAGGCCAGAGGTACGTAAAGTTTTTTGTTCGGAAATATTTACCTACTAGGTGATATTCCAATCTCAAATTTGAACATTCATTTCCGAAACTCCCCATGTAAGCATACGGGTGCCCTCGCTAAATATAGACGAAGCATGTGGCCAACCGTATATGCCAAAACGAACCTCCATCTTCGACGTTGGTGAAAAAAGTAAAAACGTGATTATCTTTAGTCATTCGAATTGAAGGGTAGGAGAAAGCTAGAGAAAGTGACGGAGAGAAAAAAAGGGCGCTCATATTCATTGTAATTCCATTCGCATTCGTGTTCTTTTCCTGTGAATTTTTCAGTATCTGCTCTATAAGAAGCACATAGCGAATCTCGCGAAAATACGAAGAATAAGACGAGCTTTTGGCGTGAAAACGAAAGAGCACAAAGATGACTAGAAAAGTGTATAAGAAAAAGCGGAAACCGAGAAAAAGTGAACATCTAAACCGGAAATGACCGCAAAGACAATTGCATCGTTTCAACAATATCGTAACAGGAATACCCGCTCGTCCCCCGTCACCACTTATCTACTCTAATTTAACTTTTAGCTTTTCAATTCTGGCGCGTATAAAAAGGCGAAACTCGTTCGAGCGAATAAAATTCCACAAATCGGTAGGTTTTCGTTAACGGGACCGTGTCTCTTAAGATGGAAAATTCTATCACCCTGAATACCTATACGAAGTTTACTCATACGAATAGGTATGGCGGTACCTTAAACGATGTATCCTCTTTTCTGTTTATTTCTCTAGCGTAGGAACTGTTGAATGATTCATTTTCATAAGTATTTTGTATCTTCGAATGGCTGGTGGCTTTTTTTGCAATCAAATGTGTTGCTTGCTTGGGACCCAGTGTGTCGCTAGGTTGATTTGAATTGGACGAATGTTACGTTCAGATAAAATTAGTTCCTATCGATGTGGCACTTTGAGGATCCAGTATCAATAATAAGGAATGGAGTTTTTGAAAAAAAAAGTCCAGCATGAAGTTAACATTTTACTTTTACTCCAATGGGTTTCTAAAATGGTGACGATGGCAATTCAGTATTTTGATAATATTTTTTAACGAACGAAGTCCCTTTTGGCTTTTGTTTTGACTTAAATAATAAATTCATATAGGTATTTGTGAAAATGAGAAATAGTTAACCAAATATGTACCTCTACCTATACATAATAAAGAGAAAGAAAGAATATGTTTGGTTAAAGTAGAGCATTATAAGGGGAAAAAATAATGGACATCGCGCATCGTTCTTAGGTTTAAAGAGAGGGTGTACCTATGGCGAAAAAAGCGGAAATACAAGAATAATTGCATCGTTCTTAAAACAATAAAATCTTAATAATGGCAAATAATCGGCCATAAAAACCAGAATTGTAATGAACTAATAAAATTTAATTACCGCAGTTCATTCCTGTTTAATGTACTGCATTTATATTTTTCGAAATTAAACTTACTTACGTATTTTGCAAATTGTTTTGTGAAGAGTTTTTTTTTTATCTTTTCTTCTACTATGGCTCGTACTACTTTTTTTCTCTCTGTCTCTCTCTACATCTCTCAGAGGTGTACCTAGTGTACTGTATACGCACTATTAACCGGAGGTGGTGTAGAACACACAACGACAAAACGAATGAGTAAAAAATACTGGTAGGTATTTTGTATTTTGCTTCTTATTTCTTTTGTGGGTTAGTTTTTTTTTGTTCTCTTTTCTTTTCAGCATGCAGGTATCTACGAAGGTGGTTTCGCAATAAAGAGGTCGCCGATTTTTCTCGGTTGTGTAATTAAATCTAAATACATTTTGTAAACTGTAAAAATACTCAAGTGTATACACACATGAACTGACACTTATTTTCAAAGTTGGTAAATACTCGTAATTACATTATTATTAAGAAGGGGTCGTGAGTGCATATTTGAATAGAGCATAGGAGTAATAATTTTCTCATTTTTTGTCCTCTTCGAGAATGTGATTTTTGACAATATTTTTTACCTCTTTGTCTTCGTGATCAACCCCCCTCCCATCCCCCATGTTTGTTTTTTTATTCCAATTTTTAGTTCAAAATAGTTATTGAATTGTTGCGGGTTTTTCGATAACCCCATAAAAATTTAAAAATTACTCTTTTTTAAAAATTGCTTAAAGGAATATTTTTTTAATTTTCTCAAAATATAGCCAGTTATGACTTTTTGAAAAAATCTAATTTTTTTTTTTTTTCAAGTAAAAAATTCTAGGTAGGTACCTATTTTTCCATGCCAATTTTTTTGAATTGAAAAAATTATTTTAAAAGTTGGTAGGTACTCATGAGTGAAAAAAATTAATGAAAAAATTATCCTAAGGAAATTCTACGAAAGTGAAATTCGCCAGAAAAAATAATAGTATTTAAAAGAAGTTACCTACACAGAAAAAAATTTTCAAGGGAATAACAATCTAAAAATATTTTTGTACAAAATTCTTGTATTGTAATTTAAAAATCAAAAAAATATTTTACAAAAGTAGGTAAGTACTCTTAAAAAATCAAAAAAAAAATCGTTTTTTTATTCTTTTTTTTTTACTCATTATGCATTTTTTATGAAAATTAAAATTTAATGAAATTTTATTGTTTTTATTAATTCTAGTAAATTACAACGATGGAAGCATGCAATTAATTCGAACTTATGCACGATACACTAACGATGAAAAACGGAAAATGGAGAACATGGTATTTCAATTTTGTTTTAATTTTGAGAACTGAAATTTTTCCAAGTCCTAAAAGGCGGAAAGTAAAATAAAAATACTGATAAGTTGTGAATACCACGTGAGTTTGCGGGCCAATCAGAAGGCAGAAAAATCGGGTGTACCTGAAATCATGTAGAGAATGCTTAAATTCGGTCATACCCGTAGGTACCTTAGTATAACATTCAGTTAATATTGATCTATCAGTTTTCGTACAAAAACTTCGATCGCGTGAAATGTCGAAAAAATTAGTAATCAACATTACCCCCTTTTACTGAATTTTATTTTTAGATTTTTACAGAAAAAATGTTCCCATTCCTTTTGAGAAAAAAATCTCACTTTGGTTCAGAAAAAATATTTTTTTCAAATTTTCATTTTTTTTTTCTTTTATTTCTCTCGGAGCAAAAATAACGCTTATCATAATTTTGTAAGTGTTAGTGCAGAAAAATTCCCTCGTTTTTAATGTGATAAATAGGTGAAAAAAATCTGTCAACATTTTTGAGAGGAAAAACTTTTCAATAAGATCTTTTAAAAATCTCTCAAGTATCAGAGATAGAAATTCCTCTTTTTTATTTTTTATTTTTGAAATTCCTTGGAATAAAAACAAATTCAATTTTCTAGGAGTAAAAAAATCTGAATTTTCTTGAAATAAAATTTAATGTCCATTTCATTTTTTTTGGAGTCAGGGGAAAAAAGTTTTTCATTTTTGAAGTAAGGAAACGAGTAAAAAAATATTTCAACTTTTTTTTTTAGATTTCAATTTTTGTTCCACTTTTTATTTTTTTTTTGAAATTGAAAAATATTTTTTTTTGGTGAAAGGAATTTTTTTCACTTTTTTTAAAATAAAATAATCTTTCAAGTTTTTTTTTAAGGAAAAAAATTATTTTCACATTCTTGACACTTGAGAAATTTTCAACTTGATATTTACCCTTTTTCGAAAAAATGGAGCCAAATCCTTGAAAATTCTAGGTTGTTACCTTTGAAACTGGCACAACCTAATGGAAGACTTCAGTTACACTTATGACTCCAGAGTAAAATCATTTTCAAGCTCTCTGTGTAGGTATCTCATGTTTAGGTTATTTTCAAATCTCCTGTTTTTTTTTTTTTTTTTTTAAATATTATCAAATATACTACAACTGTATTTTGTAACTCATCAAAATTCCAGGAAATATATTTGAAGTTTGAACGTCGATTTGAATTTTTCATTTGAAAATTAAATAAATTGACGCCCGGATATTTTATTCTTCACGTCATCTCGACTTTTTTTTTTAATAAATGAGGAAATGTTGAATTTATATCAGAATATTCTCCACTATCGTATTTTAAATATACCTACTTATTCATCTTGGTCTACTCCTACCCATCCCTGCGAAAAATACCATCCACGAATTGGTCGTCTGTCTCTGGGTGCTTAATTATTTAGAAAAAAAAAAGTCGAATCGAAGAGTAAATACAAAAAATGAAAAGCTCGAAGAGCAAAACCATAAAAAAAGGTCGTTTCGAAAATGTTTCCCAATCCGGTTTCTCTCGTTCGAGTATCTATCAAAAATCGTACGTCATCTCGAAGTTCGCAATGGCGATAAGACGAAGACGGGGCTACGGGGTCATGTTCTTTAAATGAATGCTCGCCTGCGCCTGTTGAACTTGGCGATTATTTTCATAGACTTGGTTCGTATTATTGGATAATTTGTACGTTCATTTGTTTAAAATATTACAAATTAATGTATACCTCGTAGGTATTCGTACGTTTCTTTTCGACCAGTTCTGTTGCCGAGTTCGAAGGCTTGCTCGTATTATATTATGTACCCAAAGTTCATTCCGACATAAAATCCTACTATAGATAGATACCTACAACGAACTGCAGAATGAATGAAGGAGATGGAAAAAAACGCTAACTATATAAAAAAGTCTAATTTACCGTTTGTTTTAGTTGTTATAGAAATAGGAGTGGTCATTCCGGGCTAATCAATACGACCGACCGTTCTATCTCCTACGCTGTTTAATTCTAAGCGTGAATAAATTTTCATTTTCAACATTTCTGTCCAAAATGAAAAAGTAAAAAATAAAAAAAGAAGAAAGGCGTGTCGTAGCATAAATTTAACTCTGAAAAAAAGTCTCCTATTTTTTTTTTATTTTTTTTTTTTTATACATTTTATTATATATCACCAGGGCGCGAACTGGTATGGTACAATATGCCGAGCGCCAAGCGCATTATACAACAATATGTTTATTGTTGTTTACTAAGTATCTATTATGTTGACTCGCTTCATATCTACATAAGATACTCCGTCAACCTCGCCCCTTACAAACCTGCGTCTTTCCAAAGATGAGAAAGCCTTGCACGAAAAAACACACACGAGACAGTGCACCAAAATATACACAAAACGACAATAATCGTAGCTCCTCGATTTATTTTTTCAAACAATATGTATTCGTGTTTACGAGTTGTCGTTTAATTGTCTCAGGTCCGTAGGAAGCGTTAGTAATTATTACCGATGAGTGGGTTAAGCCAGGTGAGCCTACAAGTAGGTAAGTCTAAGTACATCCTCCGCTAGGTTTCCTTTTCCAGTCGTCGTTCTCTGTATTCGTTCGAAATTAAATTTACTGATGTTCAAAATTACGAAATGAAATTCATTACGTCGTTCCTATTTTTTTTTTACCAACTGTCTTTCCGAGTTGGGCAAATTCGGCCCGAACATTCCAGCTGTACCGCATATTTTGGTAGTTGCTTCCGCGCACCAGTGAGCGGAAGCCTTTGCAAAATATATAGCAAGTGGATAAGTGGATATTTGAAAACCGAAACGTTGCGGTTCGATGCTGGAACCGGGACTATTGCTTTTTGGTAGGTAAATATTTGCGAATTTGTTTAACCGGGCTAAAACTCGTACTGATTAGTGACAGTTTTGTCGAAAACAATGCCTGGTAATATTGCTGTCTCTTTAAATTATCCTCAATGTGCAATTAAGTTTCAATCATTCGAAATAATTTTTTCAAAGTGAATTTATTTTACGTGATAGGTGCTGATTTTTAAACGCATTTTTTCACTTTTTTGAAAATTAACTATCAAGAAAAAAATTTTGAAGAAAAAATTCATTGAAGATCGAAAAACAATTTTGCAAAAAAGTGAAAAATGAAGAAAATCTGCTTTAAAAAATTTTTAGTGCTTAGAAATGGAAGCAATTTAAATTGAAAAAATCGAACAAGAATATTTATAAAATTTCGAGCTGATGTGTTGACAAAAATCAAAGAGTACGTATTTTAGCGAAAATTTTGAAAAATTTAATTTTTCATTTTTTGTAACTGGGCCATTTTTTAAATTTTCTAAATTTTGATTTTTTTCTTGTTTCATTATTATTTTTTTTTTTAATTTGATTAAATTGCTCCTCATTTTTCAATCATTTTCATTTTTTTTTTTTCGTTTTTTAAAGTTCCCAGTCAATTTTGATTTTAATTTTTTCCTACTCCTGATTTTTTCCTATTACTCTTAATAATTTAGAATTTTTTAAATTTTCAAATTTTTCACGATTTTCTATTTTTTTTTCAATTTTTCAATTTTAAAAAATTCTCCATTTTTTCAAGGTAATTGTTATTCATTTTCAATTTGTTTGTATTTTTCCTATTTTTTTTTCATCGCTTTCAATGCATTTAATTTTTCTGTATTGTTGATACTTTTCTACTGAATTATTTCAATTTTCTAAAACGTCTAATTTCTCTTCTTTTCGATTTGTTTTAATTGCTTCAAATTTTTTAAAAATTTTCTATTTTTATTAATTTCTATTTTCACATATTTTTAGTTTGATTCATTTTTTTTAATTTTTCACAATTTCAATTTTTTTCAAATATTTTTTTCATTTTTGGGTAATTTCAATTCAATTTTTGATTTTGATTTTTTTTTCTACTTTCAATTTGTTTTAATTCTTTCTTTAAATTTTTCCATATTTTTTTTTTCATTTTCAATGTTTTTATTTTCCTTTTTTTTCAATTATTGATGAATTTTAATCTTAATTCAATTCTCAGCACACCCAAACAAAAAAATTCTACATTCAGATTGTTTCAATTCTTTGCAATTTTTCATGTTTTTTTTTCAATAGTAAATTTAAATTTTATATA
>FIZV01042698.1:0-10469 GCA_900050545.1 Trionymus perrisii | reverse complement strand
AATTTACCCATTTTTTTTTTAATTGTCAATTTTTAATGATCCAACAATTTTTCAAAATTTTAAATTTAAAAAAAATACCAAATTTCCCAAAAATTATTGAATTTTATAAAATTTTCTCATTCACAAAAATCATTGATTTTTCGAAAATTGAATTTAAAAAAAATCACATTACCTTTTCAAAAATTACTACATTTCTAAAAATTATTAAATTTAAAAGATTGAAAAATTTTCCAAAATTTTTTTTTTTTCTAATTGCCAATTTTTAATGATCGAATAATTTTTTGAAACTGTAAATTTTCAAAAAATAGTTGAATTTTATAAAATTCTCTGATTCACAAAAATTATTGATTTTTGAAAAATTGTTGAATTTTAAAGTCATTACATTTTTAAAAATTACCACGCTAATAAAAATTATTAAATTTCAAAAATTGTTGCATTTCTAAAAATTATTAAAATTTGAAAATTGTCAATTTTTAATGATTCAATAATTTTTTGAAACTGTAAATTTTCAAAAAATGACCAATTTCCCAAAATCGTTGAATTTTAGAAAGTCATTACCTTTTCAAAAATTGCCACATTTACAAAAATTACTACATTTTAAAAAATTGGAAATTTTTCCAAAATTCATCAATTTTTAATGAACCAATAATTTTCCGAAATTGTATAATTGTCAATGTACATAATACCTATATAATTTTTGGGGGATTTCAGAGTTCGATTGTGATTTCCGAAAAAAATGCGCCCCCCAAACTTTTTGAAGAGTTGTCCTCTAGAATACCCTTTCTCGACACCCCTGTTCTATTAAACTTTTTTTTTTGAATGGAATATGACTTGTTTTTCAACCTATTTTCTTCTTGAATTGTCTAGTGGAAAATCGAAGGTATATCATTTGTGCATTATTTTGTTTCAATGAGAAGAGTAAATTATTATTCTAATAAAACAATTCCGTAAGAAAATTCAAACAGAGTTATGACACCAACATTTCATCCGTGAGATTAGTCGTAAATGTATATTGTGCATCATTCTGCCTCGTCTGCCTTAACTTCCTAAAATATTATCTAATTGCAACGTGATTACATTTTATTTGTTTCCATTTGGTAACACTGATATGGCACCCCCCCTATCGTTTTTTTGCTAATCTAATGGTGGTTGAGGCATTTCATTTTATAAAAGAAACAAAGAAAGTTCGTTACTCATGTCATGTGTTTGAGCAAGGAGCAAGAGTAAGTGGTACCTAAGTAGATTTGTTAATATTTTATATGTAATTAATTTTGTTATTTTACGTACTTTTTTGGTAGAAATCGGAACCTTTCTGTTCAATTCAACGAATACTACATATTGTACGTACGGTTGAAGAATTATAGTAATGATAATGTGCCGATCACATCCGATTGATCCAATCGCGGAAGCGAATCAAAGGTGCAAATTTGCTTTGAATTCATTCAATTCATTACATACCGTAAAATATGCGATGAAATGAAACATGTTTTTCTCATATTTACAACTGATTAATAAGTACCTAATTGAGTAAGCCAAGAGTTACTCATGCGGTTTTTGCGTAACTGTGTAAGTATAAAAATGCCTTATACGATTTTCAAGACGCAGTCTCCACTGAAGAGACTGAGTTAACCTCATAGACTTTGGGCAAGGTCTACGATTAACGTATACTTAATCATTATCGATTCACGATGATTTAAAATCGAATCGAATATTAGTAACATGTGCATCTGCATAGGTATATGTACATAGATGTACACAAATGAACAGCTGAGCTTGAAATTGGAAATGACGTGATTACAGCTACTTGTTGCTGATTTGCGCGAATCCTTGTCGTAAAACATGAACAAGTACATCATATAAAAATAAAATTATTCGTTCAATATGATACACATGTTCGTGAAATTCGTACGTTTCATTTCGATCTACCTTTAGACATAAATTACGGTTTTGTTTTGCGTATGACTCGAGAGGGCTGATAAACCGAAGATATGACCCAGTGACACAGCATGACCTAGTACATCACCGGCATAACCTCAGTTGAACTCTACTGACCCTTGGTGACTGAAATACGTTAAGTAGAGCACGTGTTTGATACAGTTCGACGAACTCTCGACTGGAAGGGTGTTTTATCTGTTACCTTGATAGTGAAATCCGGCAAGTAAGTACGCAGATGCAATTTTACATCTCAAGTCAATTCGTTTCCACCGCAGTGCAATTCGTAATTACGAATGGAAATAGCGAATGTACATATTATCTGAATCAACATGAATCCGTCGGCTATGTAAACTCAGCATTTATTATACAATTAATACAAGTTCGAATTGATCAGGATTCGATTATTAATTGCAATGCCGTTCAAGCATCATTTGTATAAATCGTATCACCAATTCGACCGTTATTCAGTTATAATTGAAAATGTACTTCGAAACGTTTTTGTTTGTAGTTGGCCTTTTCGTTACAGGGGCCTATGCAACGATTAGTTACGGTTAGTGTACCTAATGTATTTTTGAGTTACGATCTTGGTTATCTAAATGGTTTACTCTTATTTCAGATAGGGTTTACCTGGAGGATTATCTACAGCCTTTGGATGTCGGACGGAATCTTACTTACGATAGTTTAATCGATGATGATAAACTTTGCGCTAGAGATTGTACCAAGTATCCCGATCCTCGGATTTGTTACTATAAATTTATAGTCGAACAATATCACGCAATGGGACCGTAAGTGTACCTATAATTTCGTCGATTTTCCGTTATCGCGTTGCAGATGTTTACCTAGAGGTAACTTTTTCAAATATTTTTAGAGCCTGTAAGAACTGTCCTTTGAATCGAGAAGATTGCTTTAGTCCTCAATGTGTCCCTGCAGCCGGTATCGAACGAACTATTTTAACATTTAATAGATTACTTCCCGGAATAAATATCCATGTAAATTATTTTTTATCTATCAAACTTGAAAATTATTTTTGCATAATAATAATGCTCACTTTTGTTTCTTCAGGTGTGCCACGGTGATCGACTTGTTGTCGATGTGCTGAATAAAATGCCAGCTCGAGAGGTATCAGTTCACTGGCATGGCCAATTAATGCACAAAAAACCTTATATGGATGGAGTACCGCATGTCACGCAGTGTCCTATCGATGATAACAACTGGTTTAGATATGATTTCGAAGTCAATACCGCTGGATCTCATTTTTATCATTCACATTCCGGTGAGCTAAACTAAGGTCTTAATAATCAAGTCAAATACTCGAATTATGTATCTATTGATTAATATCGTTTTATAGGTCTTCATATGTTCGAAGGATTATCCGGAGTGTTAATCGTACGTACCAATAAAGAAGTAGATCCTCTCAAGAATCATTACGACTACGATTTATTCTCTCATACTATTCACATTCAAGATTGGTTACACGTAATGATGGACGATAAATTCCCCGGATATAATAAAAACCTAACCATGATCACAGTGAAACCTGATACTTACTTGATTAATGGACATGGTGGATATTTTGTAAGCCCACAAACAAATAATTATCTCCAAAACGGTCGTAGCTCTTGAATTCACGACTGCTGATTTTTAATTATGTTTAGAATCCAGTTACTTTACAATGGACTGGTACTCCATTCGCCGAATTTCACGTAAAACCGAATAAAAGGTACAGATTTCGTGTTATTTCCGTCTCATCGACTACTTGTTCGTTTCAATTCACAATCGAAGGTCATCCAATGACATTGATCGGCACAGATGGATACCCAATCCAACCGAAAGTAGTCAGATCACTATATATGAGCGGAGGCACGTACCCTACAGCTAATTTCGTATCTTTACTTGCTCGTTTTTATCAAAATGGTCATTGTAATCTGCTTAGGAGACGCGTATGATGTTGTAATTACCACCGATAAAACCCCTAGACCGTATTGGATTCGAGTCCAAGGTGTAGAAGGACATTGCACAGCAGCTTTTCAACAAGCAGTATTGAAATACGAAGGAAGCTCTGAAATGTTACCACCTACGCTAAACTCAGCAGCTCTATTCAACTCTATACCATTCGTACCCGTTAGTAGCGCAAAAAAACCCACTTGTTCTAAAATTCGTTTCGCTAACAGCGAGAATCATTTTGCAGGAACTGAACAACCTACGAAAGCCATGCCTAAACAATGGTGATAATTTATGTCTAAATGAACTACAATCATTGTACAGAGTTGATGATAGATTGTTAGGGACTCCGTATAAGCAATACATTTTCCATATAGGTGGACACTTGTTCACTAATGAAGAGTTATATCTGAGTGGCACTTACCATAGACATTATCGTAAGTTGATTGTAAACTTAAATCGTAGGTGAGAATTTGCCAAGTTACCTATTACCATCTGGATTGATTTCAGTTCCGGAAGCAGGACCTGGTGTAACTGAACTGGGAGGGATGTTTGCCGATACTCTTAATAATAAAACTAACGTTTTCCCACCATTTGCTTTATCCGGTGAACCGAACAATCCAATGATTGAGAAGCTGAAATGTCCGGAAATTTGCGATCCGTGGTGCGAGTGCATGCATTTCATTAAATTACCTTATAACGAAGTGTTCGAAATGGTTTTTATTGACGGTACGTTGTTTGTAAAATATTTTCATGCAAGGTGGGCTCGGTTTTAATTGGTGAAATTGTTTCCAGATTTATCTAGTGATTTGTTAAAAATGGATCATACGATGCATATCCACGGGCATCACTTCACCCTAATGAAAGCCGGCACGAAAGAAGATTTACAAAAACCAAATCCTTACGCGATCGATCCTAATAATAAATTCCCACTGGTTAGAGATACGCTACCGGTACCAGCGGCTGGTTTCGCTGTCACAAGATTCGTAGCTGATAACCCTGGTAAGTCCACTTACCTTGATCTTGAATATAATTTCTATGACTCGAAACGAGAGAACGAATTTATCATCGAATCGTATTTTCACTTAGGATTTTGGGTACTCCATTGCCATTTCGAAGTCCATAACATGGTCGGGATGGTTGTCATTTTACAAGTCGGGGAACCCAGTCAAATGATATTACCCCCTGCTGACTGGCCCAAGTGTGGTAATTACCTGCCCCCGGTTTCTGTATAATCATTAGTGGTTTGGTAATCACTCCAACAAATAAATTTCCTACATCGAGATTGTTTTTTAATTGTTTCGCTGTTTCATGGATTTTATTTGGTATTTTTGGGTGTGTGGTAGAAATGAGAAATTATTACGGCGAGTTTGAAATATGTAGGTACGTTACGTATCCATTACGTACATTCAATTTTTTCTCTAAAAAAAAGAAAAAAATAAATCTAAAAAAATAAAATATTTTTCAAAATTTTTTGGAAAACTTATTCCAAAAAAAATTTAATTTTTTTTCTGTGAAGATTTTTTATAGTACAGTTTTGTAGGTTTTTTTTTCTAAAATTTGTTCAAATGTTTGAAAAAAAAATTGTGGAAAATTTTTTTAATTGAATTTTGTTGAAGAATTTTTTCCGAGAATTTTTTTTTTAAATTCTCTTGAAAATTTCTCCCCCTTCTTACCCCAATGACTACATCTTGGGCATTTTAAATTTCCTGCAATTCCAATCACTAATACAGTCATAGTAAAACGAACTCGACCAAAAGGTGTTTGTTTTGTAACCTTGGTGAAGGACATGTCAAGGTGAAAAATAATGTGGTACAAGGTACATACGTAGGCCTATATGCAAAGTATGCAAATGCAATTACGAATGATAATGAAAAATTTACCTAAACAAATCAAAATCGCCGTTGTTTCGTTAATGATACGATTACGTAGAAAAATCGTTTTGCCTAAGCCTATAAATCACACCCCCTGATGAATCTGTTCTTCAGTGATTATGAAAAATGATCCTCAGAACGTTTCTTGTTGTGGCTGTTTTCTCTGTTGAGGTGTATTCCATCATGTTCAGCGATGGTACGTATGTTTTCTTAATGTAGGGATAATTTTGGATAAATTTTCAGTGTTTGAGTTGTTTCATAGACTGGGTTTACCTGCAAGATTATCTTCAGCCATTGGACGTGGGAAGGAATCTTACCTACGATGGTTTACTCGATGATGATAAACTTTGCGCTAGGGATTGCACCAAGTATCCTCAACCTCGGACTTGTTACTACAGACTTGTAGCCGAACAGTACCACGCTATGGGGCCGTAAGTGGTGGATTTGGTTTTTCAATGATATACCTAACTAGATTACCTATTATCGTTGAAGTTGATAGAACAGATTTATTTCGAGGAACCAGGATTTTTCGTACAAAATTTCATGATGATTTGTGTAGGGTATTAATACTTCAACAAATTAAAATTTTAAAATTTTTTTTGGAAAAATGGAATTTTTACAAAAATTGAAAGAATTTTGTTTCAATACCTACTTAATTGAATAATTTTTTTTTTGAAAATGTTCCTCGACGAAAAATCTGTAAGTATTTGAAAATGAAATTTGAAAAAATGTTGTTCGACATTTTCAAATTTTTTCCTAATTTTTTTTTAAATGTTTATTTTGATGAAATTTGAAAAACTCAATTTTAAATTTAAACCATAAAAAATTGCTTATTCAAGATAAATTAAAAAAAAAAATAATTTCAAAGAAGTTCATTAAAAATTGAAAATTTGCAAAAATTGTTTCATATCTATCTATTCAAATTAAAAAAAAAAAAATCAAGCTTTTAAAATAATAATTCTGTTCAAGAAAGTTTGTAAAAAAAAAAAATAAAAAAATGATTTTTAAATAATACCTACTTTGAAAATTTTTTGTACAAAAATGTTAGAAATGCTGCTTTTAAAATTAAACTCCTAAGGTTATCACTTCTTAAGGTAGCACAATTTGTGTCTAACTGCACTCTAAATTGACCTTGTGACAGCACATGCGTTTTATTGTTTTTAGAGCCTGTAAAGATTGTCCTCTAAATCAGGACGACTGCTTTGGTCAGCAATGCGTTCCAGCCGATGGAGTCGAACGAACTATTCTAACATTTAATAGGCTACTTCCCGGCCCAGCTATAAACGTAGGTTTAATCTTTGGCGATTTCTAAGTTAGTTTTTAAATGAGCGATGCTCCTATATCGTTGGTTTTTTAACTGTTTCAAGGTTTGTTACGGCGATCAAGTGATTGTCGACGTGCATAATAAAATGCCAGCTCGAGAATTATCGATTCACTGGCATGGCATAAAGATGGAAAAATCTCCCTGGATGGATGGAGTACCTTATGTCACCCAATGCCCTATTCCAGATAATACTTGGTTTAGATACGAATTCCAAGCTACCACTTCGGGATCTCATTTTTACCATTCTCATTCGGGTGAATGAAATTAATACTTATTTAAACGAGTCAACTGATTGATCGGAATTCGGATTGTATAATTAATGAATATAATACTTTACTTTGCAGGGCTCCACTCATTTGATGGATTATCCGGAGTCATAATTGTGCGTGAAGAATCGGATCCTCACAGAAATCAGTACGACTACGATTTGTTCTCGCATACGATTCACATTCAAGATTGGTTGCACCTTCCGATGGACGCTAAAATGCCCGGATTTAATAAAAACAAGGCACTGATCACAGCGAAACCTGACACTTATTTGATTAATGGACTGGGTGGGCACTTGGTATACACATAAACAAATCATTATAATACATATTTTAAAAACACGCTCAAATTATGACATAATTTTAAATTTAGGACCTACTGAATTCACAATGGACTGGGACACCGTTCGCTGAATTCCTCGTAGAACGTAATCAAAGATATAGATTTCGTATTGTTTCCGCCTCATCGACTACGTGTTCATATCAGTTCACTATCGAAGGTCATCCCATGACTCTGATTGCCACAGATGGATACCCAATTCGCCCGAAAGAAGTCAGGACCCTCTATTTGGCCGGAGGTATGTACTCAGTGGTTAATGTTCTTATTATGGAATTGCCATTTTACTCGAATTTCTTCATTTTATTTCTCAGGAGACACTTACGATGTGGTAATTAACACCAATCAAGATCCTCGACCATACTGGATTCGTGTCCAAGGAGTCGACGGATACTGCACTGCAGCTTATCAACAAGCTATTCTAAAATACAAAAATATTGAACTAAAATTACCACCTACATTGAATTCGCAAGCTCTGTTCAATTCTTTACCGAACATACCCGTTAGTATTGTCGAAAACTTGCTTTCGTAAAATCGTAAAATTATCATTTTAATTTTACGTCATAATTATTGTCCAGGAATTCAACAATGTTCGCAAAAAGTGCCAAAAAAATGCCGATAATTTATGCTTGAATGAACTACAATCGTTGCACCGAGCTCCAGATAAATTGCTGGAGAACCCTTATAAACAGTACGTTTTCCACATAAGCGCTCACTTTTTCAGTCCGGAGGAGTTGTATTTGAATAAAAGCTATCATTCGTATTATCGTAAGTTAATTGTGATTTTCAATCGTTCAAATTTTAGAGAGATACCTAATTGATATTCTGTTTTATCTAATTCAATTTTTTGAATTTTTTTTTTATTCAAATTTAATTTTGATTTATAATTATGGGGACAGAGTGAAATATGCATTTATTTTTGTAGAATACGTGCCCCAAAAAATAGGCAATAATGCATTATTTTTCCAAAAATATGCTTCTGACAGTGAAATTCAAAATCGGTTTATCGTTCAATTGTCTCGATAGAAAAAATTTAGATAGGTATTCAAATGAAAATTTTATTTCACAATATGTAATTTCTTTCTTGCGAGTTTCATTTTTAAAATAATTTTTTCGATATTTTACTACCGAAAAAAAAATCCAGAAGTTCACTTTCTTGAGAAAACATTTTCTCAAAATGAAATTTTTTTATTTATTCAGCGAAAAAAAAAATCGCCTCAGAAAATAAATTGCAAAATTTGATATTTTAGAAATATTTTTAACCATTCTTGAAACATTTCTATGAATTTTGCAAGAAGTTAGAAGTGTTTTTTCTATTGAGAAAATTTTTATTAGACCTGCACTCACAAGCTTCTTATAATTTTTTCAGTCCCCGAATCAGGACCAGGAATGACCGAAGCAGGTGGAATGTTTGCTGACACTTTAAACAACAAAACTCACATCTTTCCTCCTTTTGTTCTATCCGCCGAACCAATAAATCCATTAATCGACGTGCTGAAATGCCCGCAGACATGTGATCCTTGGTGCGAGTGCATGCATTTCATTAAACTACCTCGTAACGAAGTTTTCGAAATGGTTTTTGTCGACGGTACGTAATTCATTGTAATATTTGTACGTTAAAATCGACGGATCAATTGACCAAATTGATTTCAGAATTATCGGACGAGGTATTAAGTATGGATCACCCGATGCACATCCATGGACATCGATTTTTTGTTATGAAAATGGGCACGAAAGACGATCTCGAAAATTCCGAGCCTTTTGCGATCGATCCTGATAATAAATATCCTGTTAATAAAGATTCGGTTCTTATACCTGCGGCTGGTTTCGTTGTCACGAGATTTGTAGCTGATAACCCAGGTAAGTCCACTTGACTGGATCTTCAATTTAATTTTTATGACTCGAAACGAGACTAACGAGAGAACGAATTTATCATCGAACCGTATTTCCACGTAGGATTCTGGGTCCTCCATTGTCATTTCCAAAATCACAACTTGCTCGGTATGGTAATCATTTTACAAATCGGCGAACCCAAAGAAATGCTCCTACCGCCTGGTAATTGGCCCACGTGTGGCAATTACCTGCCCAGTCGCCAAAAAAACTCATGGAAGATTTCGATGTATCAACAGATGAGGAATTTGTTTTGTCTTTTTGGACTGTTATGTTCAGTTGGTTGAAATACCATAAAAATGCTGGATAGTTTTTTTTTTTAATTTTTTTATTAGTAATATTTTCAATTTTTAAATACGTTTTTTATGATTTTTTTTTTCAATTTGATTTCCTTATCGACTCGTAAATTCGATTTCTCAAAAAGAAGGGGAAAATTTATCAAATTGTATATTTGAATTTTTTCCTATGCTCGAAACTAGGTAGTTTTTAAATGTTGATATATTTTTGAAATTAGGTTAGGTGAAATTTTGCTAAATTTTCAAAAATTTTCGAAAAATTAATTTTTAGAGTTCGACGATTTTTGTTAAATTTGGTAAAAATTCAAGCTGTAATTTTAAAAAAATTAATTTTTCAAAATACATTTTTTTTATAATTTTTTTAAATTCTGTATAGGTGCAGATCACTGATCAGTATTATGATTTTTGTTCTAACATGGATATTTTTAACCGACTTCAAAAAAGGAGGAGGTTCTCAATTCGTCTGTATTTTTTTTTTTTTTTCTATGTTTGTTACCTCATAACTCCGCCAATTATGAACCGATTTTGAAAATTGTTTTTTTGTTGGAAAGGGAATGTTTCCAGAGTGGTCCCATTTTTTCGAATTTGTGCCCCCTTGAGGGGTTC
>FIZV01042555.1:0-13338 GCA_900050545.1 Trionymus perrisii | reverse complement strand
GCTGGTTTGCGGCGTCAAAAAATAAAAATATGAGGCCACGAAAAAAAAAATTGACAATTTGAACTTACAAACTGAGAATTTGCTGACTGCTAAGTAACGCATGCGCACTTCCATTCTCGTGGACGACAGCGTTAGACTTTTGGTGTGATACGCGAGATATTGGCGTCGTTTTATTACAAACAAATACATAGGCATAATCAGTCCATTATATTATTATGAAAAATAATATAGGCTGCATGGTCGAAGCTTTTAGCTGTTCTGTGAATCCATTAGGGAGTGAGGGAGAGCAATTTTTCCTTAGCATGACGTAATTACCGGAAGAAACCTTACATGGTACATGGTACGTACTACATGCGTAAGTACTGTACCCGGTCAATTCGATCTGACCCGTCAATATCGCACCCCTCGTATTATACAAAAACAAACATTACATGTGTGAAAAAACGTGCGTATCTACATACATTTACACTACCTAGTACCTACGTGTAAAACTGTACATACCTATACTCGTGTTATTGGCCACTGTTGTTTGTAATGGGGAGGCGTGCGTATCGAACATGTTCGCAGCTTCACAATTAGTTTAATACATTTAGGTTTAGGTATTAGGTGTGGGCCTAGGGTAGGTGGCGCATATGGTGCATTATGCATGACTATTTGTTCATTTATAGAGTATGTACACCGCACAACACGAAGCAACGTATCTACTCATTACAGTCATGTGTCGGTGATACTTTTTTTGTTTTCAATTGTTGTCGGCTGAAAAGTGAGGATAGCGCCTACGCGTTTATGCGGTTGCCCATAAGCGGTTTCCTAGCTCAAATCGCCATCCTTACACCTCAATGACATTTTTCCAACTTTCATCTTTCATCCATTCAGATTTCAGAATTGAACCAACCACAAATTTTTGCTAAAATTCAATTGATTAAGAAAAATTTCAAAGTGGGTCGACTTTGTACATCAACTTTACATATGAGTCCAATTTGTATAGTATTTTTAATTCCCTCAGGCAACAACTGAGCCACCTAAGACTGGATAAAATTCACGATGAAACGAGACGGCAAATCACAAGGATTGATATAGTCTGTACCCATACGTACTAAGTACACTGAAATTTTTTTGAAAAAGTGTGAGCACAGAAAAAAACCGCTTTCCACAACATGCTCCCTCTTCCCTCTCTATAGCTTCTTACTCCAACGAGTGCATTATTAATTACTTGTACCATGCCGTTGCATAGTATATGTAAGCAACGCGCGTATGAATGGACATACGTATACGAGTATATGAACGCGACGACGCGGACGTACCTATTACGTGGAAAATGAAATAAAAATGAAACGAATAACTTTCACTCTCCTCACCTGCTTACTGAATAGGTTGCCTGAAAAAGAACGCCATTATGGGATGACGAACGTGCCGTATCGCTACTGGCCATTCGCAACGAAAAAAATTAGAATTTTTAATCGTCGCGTCGTATTCTTATTTCCGTATCGTGCCGCCACATCATATCGCTATCAAGTGTCTAATTGGCCAATTAACATCATCCTCATCTCGATGTTTTTTAATACAGCGTTCTTGCGGGAGTAGCAGCTTCATGCAATGGGCTACTACAAATGAGACGTGATCGTCTTAGTTCGTATCCCGATCCCGCTCCCATAACATTGATCTCGACTTTTCAAGTTTCCAATTCTTCAAACTAGCAACACACAAATTACCGCTCCATCCATGCGTATCCAAAGCAATGAGCAGGTATAAAAAATAGGTGCATCGATTCGCTGCCTCGCAGCAGTCTCCCTAGTCCGTATAGACCAGGATCTACACATGTAGACTAAAGCATTGCCATACACAGGGCCAGGCCCAGGCCCAACCACAGGAAGGGGAATAGGGAAGTTTCCCCTAGGTCCACATTTTTCCAAAGGCCCCAAATGCGGGCCCTTGGAAAAAGTAATGGATGCATGGAAAAAATAACGGGTCCACTGAAGAAAATTTTTTTATTTTGTTTAGGGAAGGGGACCGCAATACTTTTCCCCATGATCCAGTTTTGCTCGGCACAGGCCTGCACAGAGCAAAAATTCTTATCCCACTTGTCTCGAAGAACTTTAATGGTACTATGCCAGTGATGCGATGATGTGGCTATTTTACTCGCAAGATCAAATGAAAAGTGAGATGCCACGTGCCTATCCGATCTTGTTGTAAAGCGGAACACCAATATCTCGACCTTGAAAGTGATTTTTTTTAAATTACGATCTCTCGGCATTTGGCTCGATAAAGACGATGGCGACGGCGGTGAAGGTGATGATGATGCGACGAATGGAAGAAATGGTGTTTCTTCAAGGATAACCGCGCAGAGCACGAAATTTAAGTTTTTGTAATGTTACATCGTACGCGAACCAGCATACTTGGACTTACATATAATTGCACTACCACTGCGTCTACCTTCACCTACCTACATATACCTATACAGTACCGATATACCTTTCTACTCAGATACTAGATCTTAATTAACCAGATTATAGGCCAATTTTCTAACATAAAAATTCCGCTACCATATACACATATCGTTGTTGAATCAGGTGGACAGAGGGCGGGTGCCGGTATTTGACCGCCTACCGCATTCCATATTTCCACATACTAGTACCTCTAGTACCTACTATAAATAGGTACGAACATCTATGGCCACGTAATGCATGCAGGGTTGCTTCGGATCATGAAAATTTTGATTCGAATCACGGATCAAATCATTTTTTTATAAAATGATTCGAATCACGGATCGAATTGCAATTTGGACCATTTTACCAAATTTTTATATCTCATTATTCTCATTGTTTTATCATCATTTTTTGCCTCTAGGCAAAATGTTCTATTGTAGTTTTTTCATTTATCTCACTCATTTCTCATTCTCATCTAGAAATTGAAATTGAAAAAACAAAAAAACAGAATAATACATCAAATTGAAATTAAGTAAATTATGAATGAGATTGAGAACGAACCCATGAATATCGTATTATAAAATATAATATTCAAATTTCTCAAATATATTTCAATAGAATACTAGACAGGAAACACTGACATTAGTACTAGTCTAGTCAGAAAAAAAAATTCGAATCACGGATCACGAAGCATTTTAATGAAATTTGATTCGAATCGTTTTTTCGGATAACAAAATATTTGATTCGAATCACTTTTGATTCGAATCTTGGCACTCCTGAATGCATGCATAATTGTATACTTATGCATAGAACATAGATTTATCTATGTACAAAGTGGCATCCTAAATGTTATGTCTATAGGTAAACTGGCTTCATTTTGACGAAGTGGCATCCTTTTGCGGAAGGCACTTTCCTCTTAGTGTTTTTTGAAAAGTTTAGGTGGTGTACATGCCAAAAATATGGTCAAATCGTTGATGCCACTTTGCCGGATATACATTTCCAAAAAATTTTTGACCTCTCAAAATTTCGACTTCGTTCAAAAATTGAAAAAAAATAGAAAATATTAATATTTTGGTGTATGTAATGGGTATTTAGGTAGGAGAAGGATGTACCTACAACATCAGCAGGCGTTATTAGTTGCGCCATCTTGTGGGAGAGAGTTGAAATAGTGCAAAGTCGGATGCCAGTTTGCTGTTTATATTCTCGGATGCCACTTTGTACATAGATCACTATATATATATATATATATGCAGACGTCTTCAACCGAATCAAACAGCACTGAAAGTATATGTGAGAATCACCTGGATAATCCTAGGCTGAAAAACAAAGGAAAAAAAAATTATACATCTAGATATATATATCACCTATTTATAGGAAAATGAAACATAATTGAACATCAATTAATTATTCATTAATTTCTTCGTGAAAAATTTGTGCTCTCTTTCTGGCAAAGGTTTCGTCATGATATCTGCTACGTTTTTCTTCGTTTCAATCCACTTCACTTTGACCATTCCTTTGTCAACATGGAACTTGATAACGTCACCATGGGTATCCGCCATATGCTTCCTTGAACTCAATCCTTTTTCAATATTTTCCAAATTTTTGCGAACATCTATTGGATCATCGTCAAAGTTTTTCATACGATGACTACCATCCTTTTCTGTACAGCTCCCAGCTGACTTATTATCGCATCTAATCGTTATCGGATAATTTGTTTTCCCTAAAATATACCGAATTCCTTTATCGACTGAAATAACCTCCTGACAAGCTTCACTCATCGCCAGATACTCTGCCTGACAGGTCGATAAAGTGACATATGTTTGTTTATGACTTCTCCATCCAACCGTGTCCTTGAATAATTTAAGAACATACCCACTTGTGGATGAAGAATCATCACAATCTCGAAAACTCGCGTCTGTGTATCCTTTTAGTACTTCTCCTTTTCCTAAGTATACTAAGCCCAACTCAGAAGTTCGTCTAAGATATCGAAACACCCGCATTACAGCTTTCCAATCCTCCTCAGTTGGATTCACTTGTTTACGAGCTAGATATCCAACCGCAAACGCGATATCTGGCCGAGTAGCGCCCGCCAAATACAATAGACTTCCTATTGCTTCGCGATACGGAAATTCTCGAGCAACACTTTCATGGTCCAATAGTAAATTTTTCCTTCTTTCTCTATTAGAGACCTGTCTAGTTACCATTGGTGTATCATGATATCGACACTCATTTGGATCGAATCTGTCTAAAATTTTTTCGATATACTTCTTTTGATGAATAATCATTTTCCTCTCAACACGATCCCGTCCTATCGACATTCCAAGGAATTCCTGAGGTTCACCAAGATCAGACATCTCAAAAATTCTTTTCAAGGTAGAACAAATTTCATCTAATTTTTCCAAATCATTACTCGCAATAAGCATATCATCTACATAGAGTAATAGCACTGCCACTATGCCATTCCGTCTATATGTGAACAAGCATGGCTCATGCAAATCGTTTTCTAACCCCAATTTTTCTATTTCCTCGGAAAATCTCTTATTCCACTTCTTTGGACTGATGCGTAAACCATAAATGGCACGCTCAAGCTTACACACCTTTGTTGCTCTAATTTTTTCATCACATTCTAATCCGTCTGGAATCTCCATATAAATTTCTTCGTCTAATATTCCATTAAGGAAAGCAGTTTTTACATCCATTTGTTTTGCGTCTAAGTTTAATTTGTTTATTATGGCTAACGTGCACCTGACCAACGTTAGGCCTGAAACTGGAGCATACGTTTGTTTCAAGTCGTAAATATTACGATCTTTAAAACCTCTAATGACTAATCTTGCTTTATACCTCACGGCTCCTGACGACGTTACCTTCTTTCTAAAAACCCATTTCGAATCAATAATATTTGCTTTTCGTCCATCTAGCATACGAGTAGGTCTGTCAACCAGCTTCCATACTTTATTTTTACTCATTGAATCAATTTCCTCATCGATAGCCTTTTTCCAATTATTTTTCTCAGATGAGCTCATAGCCTCTCTATACGACGCCGGATCTTTATTTAAAGACGCAAGAAAAGCAAATTTTATTTCGTCTTCTTCATTCCTACACTTTTGATTCTCTTCCTCTTCGTTGAATATTATCTCATCAGAATTCATAGATACACAGTATGCAAAACTCGTGTCGACTATTGGTTTCCCTATACGCAGTGCCTGATTCGATTCAATTTTCTGTTTCCTAGGACGACCCCTTTTCTTTGGAATTGGTGGTTCAATCGTTTTCTCCTCTTCCACCCTTTCCAGAGGTCTTTTCCTAGGTCGACCTCTTGTCTTAGGTTCCCTTTCAACTTTATTTTCCTCTAAATTCCCATCTACTTCCATTTCCTCCTCACCTTGATCATTTGATATTTCTATATCAAGATTATTCAATTTGTACACATCACCATACACCAATTTCTCATTGAAACGAACATGTCTAGTCTCCAGAAACTTTCTGGTGTTTGGTTGCCAAAAGGTATAACCAGTTGTCGTGTACCCAATTAACACAGCTTTTATGGCTTTCTCCTCAAATTTTGCCGTATTCTTCATAATCTTAATATATCCTATACATCCAAAACGTTTCAATTGATCTAAGCGACAGTTTATGTTTGGTGCGAATTTTATTAACGGTATTTCAAACCCTATTCCTTTATGAGGAGTGCGATTATACACGTGCACAGCAGCGTTCAATGCAAACTCCCACATACTTTTAGGTAACCTTGAATCGAGCATAAATGCTCTACATTTCTGCTGAATCGTCTTATTAAATCTCTCAGCTAATCCGTTAAGTTCTGGAGTGTAAGGAGGAGAAGGGTCACCCTCAATACCCTCTTCTTTCATCACCTGAAGAAATTTTCCTCCCATATACTCACAACCCTGATCCGATCGAATATAACATATTTTTTCATTCCTACCTAAAATATTTCGCGCCGAACTAATGAACATTCTAAAATATTCCCCTGCTTCGTCTTTACTTTTTATTGCGTAGGCGAGAGCAAATCTCGTAAAATCGTCAATAAAAGAAATAATGTATCGTTTCCTATTAGGATACGACACAGTTTCGAGGGGACCCATGATATCTGTATGGACTATTTTTAATGGTCCAGTCGCGCGACTACGATCATTTTTAAATGGTAATCGTTCCATTTTTGACAATTGGCATATTTCGCACTCTAAAATTTTTTCACATGACGTACGATCAAATTGTACGTCTTTTAATTTTAATCGCCTTAAATATGCCAACGACACATGCCCTAAACGAACGTGCCACAACATTGCTACATTTTTATTATCAAGGCTGTTTACGATCACCTGATTTTGTGGCACGGATATGGGTGAAGGACTCCTCCTTATACTTGGTCTTTGACCTTGCCCTTGCCCATTTTCTTCTATGTCATTCGTATTTACTCCTTCCAAACCCTTGTCGTCTACTCCCTCCGAACCGTTTTCCTCTACTCCCTCCGAACTCTTTTCCTCTACTCCCTCCGAAGTCGTCCCTTTTTCCTCAGTATTCGAGGTCATTAATGCTTGACACCTGTATACATTGACTTCCTCTTTTTCAGTATCATCTTGTTTTCTCCTAATCATCAAATGTACTACCCAGTTTGGTCTTTGATATTCTCCTCTTATCAAAACTCTCTTACTAGATTCATCGTAAATAAGCAAATCTTTATCATCGAGATAAATTTTCAAACCCGCGTCGGCAAAATGACGTAAAGATAAAAGATTATCACTCACAGAACTTGCCGCGAGTACATTAAATAATGTTATTTTCTTATGTTCTGGAGTATTCGAATAAAGCAACAAATTTCCCTGACCATCGATTTTAATATCTGCGGAGCAATTTTTATTTGCACTTTTTAGAAAACCTTTTTCACTACGTACAAAATCGCTAAGTATAAACGATTTTTGAAGTACGTGCTCAGTAGCACCTGTGTCCGCTATAAAACTAATTTTACTATCGTCTAATAGGTTAAAGTTATCATCAATTATTTTAGTGAAACAAATTTTACCTTTTGATTTTTCGCCACCTGCGTTGCCTTTATCGTTTTGATCGTTTGTTTTCCAGTTCATCTTTTTCGATTTTCCTCCTCTGGCTCCATGACCACCTCGACCTCTGACACCACCGCGACCTCTGGTACCACCGCGACCTCGCCCTCTATAATTTCCTCGACCTCGTGTACCACCCTCTTGATTTCCTTGAGGACAATTTTTGCCCTCGTGATTTGCCAGATTTCGACAAACGTAGCAAAACATTAACCCAAAAGGCTTTAATGGGCAATCATTCTGTTGATGCCCTACCTGATGACATCTAAAACATTTCATCTGAGTGGAAACCCTCGCTACACGCCTCGGATATTCCGGTGTTTCTGCCGCCGTTTCGGATTCTATCTGTTGTACGTGACTTTTTATTTCGTCGATTGTAAGCGGTTTTCCCATAGTTTTGCGACTCCAAATATCTGACTGACGAATCTCCGGATAAGACTGTACAACAGCCTTATAAAATGCTGAGCGTTTTTCGTCATCACCTAGAGGTGTAGCCCCGAAGCCGTTTTCGTATTCTCGTACTATGTCATCAAACCGTTTCCAAAATTCATATATCTTCTCATTTTTACGCATCTTTTGTGCGAATAATTTTTCCCTTACCGAAGATTCTGTTACATTTGCTTCATTCCGTTTAAATTCTTTAATTTTCTTCAAAATCGCCATCGGATCTTTAAGGTCTACCACTCGACGATGATATTCCTCGTCTAAGTGATTAATTATCACATCACGAACATCTTTTTCTTTGGGCAACCCTAATTTGCCTCCTGATGTGATAACATGAATAAGATCCAGAGACCTTAATTCCGAATTTAAAAGATCCAGCCACAATTCCAGTTTTGTAGTGGATGTTAGGCGGTAGTCCCTTTTTGTCGATTTTCTTTGTGAATTAGGTTCTGTTTTTGTGGTGGTTGTCATCAAGTGACTCACAGTTTCCGTCATCTTTACATTTGCTTCGATTAATTTTTTCATCTCACCCAAAACTTCAACAATATCTAACGTTTGCTTTGGTGGAGAGTTGGTCTTCACCTTTGGTTTTATTGGCTTCTCGAAATATTCAACTTTGTGCTTTGATGCAACTTTTTGTCGCAGAGGAGGTGGTGGTGGTGTTGAAATTTGTTGGGATGCACTGTCGTGGGGAAGGTTGATGACTTTGACGTTGTTACGAATTACATTTTTGATGTTACAATTTTCGTCGAGCAGTAAATCATCAACTACGTTGGAATATGTTAATAGACCTATGCAAGAAAAATTTTATCGTCAAAGTAACGTCTCTGTAGCACAGCACACAAAAACGTATTCACCACCCTTTTTTTTTTTTGATAGAGAAAATAATCCGAACATCGGCACAAAATTTTCCTCTATCAAACCCCCAACCAGTTATTTCAGTAAACGGCACTCGTAGGAAATGTAATTTGAATAAAATACAACAAAATCGTACAACCTACATTTATATTAATCCCCAATAGATATCAATTTCATTCTAAGCACCTATTCAAAATGTTCCCACTTCTTTCGCCGTTTTAGGAATAGTGAACACGTGAATTTTAGATGGAAGCAATTTTTAAATGACTTACTCATTTCTACTGCTATATTATTATCAACATCCTCTGCCCTGAGTGTATCTCCTTCTACATTGAATTTCACATTCACCGGTAAGTCCATAATTTCGATGAATTTCTTCTTAAAAATTGGATTAATCTCCATAATTACACTCGTTTCGAAAAATTATACGGAAAGAGCAATGAACTAAAAGTTTTACCGCATAAAAAAAAACGCAACTTCAAAGTTATATGGAATTAGCAACGCACAGCCAATTGCAATTATTACCATAAACAATCGCGAACTATTTCGATGTCGTACGAAAAGTTGACTTTTCTAACCGAATGTCCAAGAGCAACTGATTTACCCAAAATATTGCCTCTAGCTAAAAATGTTAGCAGATAAAACTGCGGCTCTCAATTCTAAGAAATAAGAATTGACGATCGAAAAGCCGACCGGATGTTTTAACTGATATACTTAGGAATATGATGGTTCAACAAAAAGTTAAACCTCGAAGCATTCGGCGAAACCAGGCTCGTAAAGCTTTTTCCAGAACTCTTCGAGTCGCAGTTGACGCAAACATGTCAACTCAAGGTTACTGGAACTCATAAAAATTCACGTGTTCACAGCATCCGAACTTCCCAATTCCTATATTGAAAACCTATCAATAAATTCACCCAAATTACCCTCTCGCCATCTAAATCAAACACCTTTTGATCAATATACAAATATCTCGCCTATCTTCTAGCTATTTATATCTAAAACAGTAAAACCTATCTTCTAACCATCTATATCGAACACCTATCGATGATGACATCTAATTCTAAAACTCTTCAAATCTCATGAGATTCACCATCTTATACCTAAATTCCTATTAAAGTACACCTATAACCATCATAAAATAAAATTTCACAATTAATGTATGTACATGTACAAAATATAAAAGTTTGTTTTTGGGTACCCATAATTACTAGATCTATAGGCCTATATTCTATTTATCACCACTACGTCTAGTTACATCTAATATACCGCGGTACGTAAAGCTCACATGCGTTGATTAATTTGCCGGCAAAATAAAATTTATTCAAACTTACCCCAGTGGCGCAGTGGAAGCGTGCTGGGCCCATAACCTGTTGGAGCGGAGGACTTTAGGTCCTCCTGAACAACGCGAGAGCAAAAGAAAAGAAAAACACAACGCACAGAACAACACGTCTATATTCTATAGTGCCTCGAGAGTGAAGTACGGACCACATCTATGATGTGTCCAACAGTCACCAGGAGACAATCAGAGCGATCTATCTCAACAAATTTCTTTAAGTATTCAATTATGAGAGAATATTTCACAAAATTTTTCATCAAACTCAGTGTTCAAATAAAGTTCTCTTTCATTCAGATCATAATCGTTAACAAAGGATGAGCTATCAAAAACAATTTTTTCAATTTTCAAATTAAAAGCCGAACAGAAACGAATCATAAAGCCGAGAGTATCTAAATCTAACTTAAAGACATTTGTTATTGCAAGAGTGTTGAAATTTTTGTTCAAATAGGGGAGAAAGGTAGTATTCATTAAATTAATTATCTTTATTCTTTGAGCTTCACTCCAAAAACTATCCTGATTGAAATGCGAAATCTTCTTCATTAAATCAGAGATGTTAATTTTGATGCTTTCACATTTCATTATATTTCCATTCATTCTCAAAATTGAATCTTCTTCTTCTTCTTTCTTTTCTTCATTCTGTAAATACATTTTTTGAAACTTGTGTCAACCAAGGATTTTTCTAAATTGAAGCGTCACAAGTATTAAGTACGGTTTTGATATTTTCCTGAATTAAAAAATATCAAAACCTCAAAATTATCAAATTTCCTGAATCAGAAAATACCAAAACTTCAGTCACCAAACAAAAACCAAAAACCGACTTATACACTTAATACTTGTGAAGCTTCAATTATCCTAATTGGAGAATTATCCTCAATTTCCTAACAGTCTTTGATTTTATAATGTCCATATGCATAACTATCTGTAATGTTATAAAAATACCGTTTGTTGCAAGAAGAATTCAAACACAACTTTCCTTGACGAATTGTAAAAATTTCATGTTTGTAAGATCTAAATAAAATTTGGTCTCTTCTGATATCTTCATTTTTAAAAAGACAATCATAAAAATTAGAAAATGTAATTTTGTTTTCCAAAACATTTCGCTTAACTCCTTTTGCTTTTTTTACAATGGATGATTCTCCAGATAAAGAATTTAATATTTCTAAAGAATATACTTTAGGCCGTAAAGAGATGAATTTTGAACAATTTAGCGATCCTAACTCATTTTTAAAGTAGCCCGGAACTTGTTTTTTTGAATCATCAAAACAATGATGATTAGTAGGGTAGTTGCTACAATCAAAAATGTCATTATTCATATATTTTTCAATATTTTTTGTTTCTACCGAAAATATAAACGAATCTGTATCCATGTACAGAAGTTTTGGAGGAGAGCAGTCAGGAAATACATACGGAATTTTTTCATAATATGATTCGTACATAAAATGACGAGAAATTTCTAAAATTGAAATGCCTATAAAAATTGGTTTATTTAGTTTAATAATACTCTTCGAAAAGTGAATACCGATTAAATTTTCATTAAAAATAACGGTGCGTTCAAATGAAGGTTTGGCAACACTTCTATCATATTGATACACATCATTAATCAATTTGAAATTTACTCGTTGTCTTTGATTTTCAATAAATTTGCCGAAACATGAATTATTCATTAATTTAAAAAAAGATGAATCAAAGCTATTTGTTGATTCTTGACGTAAAGCAGTATTCTTATCAATAAATTTTGTAAGGAAATCTGACTGTGAAAAGCGCATAATCCTATGAATCTTTTTCAGTATTAATCCATGTTTTAAACTTAATTTTAAATTTTTCAGATGAATCACATAATTTTTTTTTATTTTCTAGTGTACATAACAATTTTGGGAATTTTGATTCCGGAGGACATTTTTTTTCCACACACATTGGAAAATCGTTGTGTAAGTCATGAATGGTTTCGGGGTAATCTAGGTCAACCTCAAAAAAATATCCGGTATAATCATTATCTTTCAAACTCATGATATGTTCTACTGTGAAAATTTCTAAATCATTACCTAGTATCCATCGAAAGTTTCCAATAGGTAATTTTTGTTTCATTGCATATCCATACAAATTATTTACATCAATATACAAAATCGAATTTGGAGAACAATTTTCATTGTAGGTATGCATATGAACATTATTTGCTTCGGAGTATTTCCTCACAGTTTGCACTATTCCACCTCTCAATCCACTTTCAAAAAACAAGTACTGATCCGTATTAGTTAAAAGTTCTATTTGAATTCCTGTCATTTTTAACATTGCTTGAAAAGAAAAACCAGGCAATGAAAATAAATGACAAGGATCCAAATCATAATTTTTTAAACAAAGCTTCCGGAAACTAACAAAACAATCGCATAATAATAACACATCTGAAATGCAATAAACAACCAAGTAATCTTCTAAATTTTGACAGTTGAATTTTTTCCAACAAGTTTGAGCAAATTTATATTGATCTTCAGTCAACTCGGTACCATCTAGTTCGTTTTTGAAATTTATTTTTTCTGGAAGCTTTGTCAGTTTTAATTTTTCAATATCATCGAAGAAGTTATAGCAAAAGTATCCTTTTTGAGTTATCAAACTTACCAACTCTGATTTTTCAAAATATGTCCTAGTATGCTTTAGTTGGGAGGAAGGTAAATTTTCGACTAAAGTTCTCAAATTTGTAGAAAGAAATCTGTATGAATCCACAAATCTAATCCAAAAATTTTGACATATTTTAATTGAAAAACTAATATAATCTTCTTCTGTGTGTGGAATTACTGTTATGTTTTGAGAAGGTAGATAACTTTGAAACAAGAGATGACTATCATAATGGGACAAATCATGAAAAAATATTGGTAAAAAATTGGGTGTTTGAAATTTAAGATTACATGAATTATGAGCTGGACCAATGAACATACCTGATACATGATCATGATGTCTTACCTTCTTCCCATTTATAATATTATAACATAAACAACAATCGGAATCACGTCTGAACCTTTCCCAATCAGTCTGATCCATAACGATTTTATTTTTATACTTAACATATCGATTCGCAATAATTTAACCAACTTTTTTAAGCTTCTTAAAAAAAATCTTAACAGGTTCTTTGCCTGTATAAGAAATTGGATCTGAGGGGGAAGGGAGTTGCGCGACGCACAGGCCGTCGTAAACGGCACGCCAGACC